>JASANF010007292.1:0-17948 GCA_030248245.1 Trissonchulus sp. WLG1_4 | reverse complement strand
TAATGGTTGTTTCCAGGTCTTTCTCTCCTGTGCAACTGAATCCCAATTTGTACCAAGATGGAAAAGTGTGTGTCAGTCTGTTGGGCACGTGGAGTGGAAAAGTATGTCGAGTACTAATTTTTCTCCTATCACTGACAGTAATGTAGTAGGTATTAGCACGAAAATATTTCACCGTCTTTAGTACTCTTTTGGTTATATCAACACTAGAATAGGCATTTAGCCTTAGCGATTTTGTGCCTGTTAGAATAGCGCTGGTTTCAGTTTATGAATATGAATGAATATGAATAATAACATGCGTTTCATAATATGTGAAAACCTTTATCGGTAGCTACAGGAGGGTCTCTGAGAAGTTTTACATGGAGCACTTTAGTTGGACATACTGAACTTTGACATGGAAAAAAGCTTTACGGACATTGGGGGCTCGGTATTTTCGGCATTTAGTGTTCTGTACATAGCTGAAAATTATTAAAAACAATACTGTATTTTTGTTTTATTTGTAGTTTTATATTCTTTTTCTTCATTCTAGGATGTTGAGATGTGGAATCCTGGTTCAAATTTGCTTCAAGTTTTTCTTTCCATACAAGGTAGACTCCCTTAACGGTAGATTTAATTAGTATTTTCGATAGCATGTTACTAGCAGAAAGCCAGTTGTATCGTTATAGTATACGCATATAGTCTTTAATAATAAAATTATCTGTTTTTATTTAGCTTTTTCATCTCGGTTTCACACATACATGTATAGTGATGTATGAGGGGGCTGGGGCTGGGGGGACCCCCCAAATTCGAGGGGCCGGGGGGACGGTTCCGAAAATTTGGCAAAAATTTAGTAAAAATGGCACTTTTTTGGTAAAATTGTACAAAATTTTCAAAATTTATAGTATTGCTGGTCAATCAGGGGGGAGGAGGCCCCCCTAAATTTGGCCGGAAAGGCCACCCAAAATTTTGACCCTGTCCCGTTACATGTATGGTTTCACATTATTATATCCCCCATTCCCAGTTCATTCATTGTGAGGAAAAATTTGGTAAAACGTGAGCGATTAAGTTCCGTGTTTTAACATTTCAGTAGTGTCCGTTTGCCCGCTAATTTAGGCTTAATTTTGAATTCCGAGCCCTATTTCAATGAAGCGGGTTATGAGAGTCGTCGCGCTTTGCCGGAGTGTGCAGAAAAGTCTAGACGGTACAACGAAATGGCCATGATCCGATCACTAGAAGTAAGCATTGGTGTAATGGTGGTGCAGTTTAGGAAAAAATACCCATTTAAAGTATTAGTTAAGAAATATTAGAAGTGTGCCTTTCCTGCATCAAAAAGAAGTAAAGTTAAGTAAAAACGAAGGAAACTAAGTTTTTCCAGCGGCATATGCCCGTTGCTTCCATACATTATGCATAAGCTCAGTTTACAAACATTCTTACATCGATTTATTCGTCCAGCCGTTATGTCAGCAGAATTAACCAAATAATTGGTCCGCAAGTTGATCTTATACTATACTGTATTTGTGGCGTGATTATTTCGTAATTTTTCGAGCTGATTGAATGGACATACTGCAATAGGTATGACTCGACCCTAACCGTGATTGATATACAGTACTGTTATAATTACTGGGTGGTAACTGAAAATGTATAGATTTAACACCGAAGCAAAGTTCTGATCGAACATCTCAATAAACCACAAGCTGGAGTTTGCTCCAGATTGAATTGAGACTTCTTTTCTTATTTCCCTGCGTTCGTTTTGTAGCGTTTGCAGCAGGAATAGTTGGGAAGGTACTTGCAGTCGTTTGTTGGTATGTTAATGTTTTTTGTTTCAGAGCTTAATGCGAATTGCGATTCATCCGCCGGCCCCCTTTGAAGCTGAAGTCAAGCAGCATTTAAGTGAAAATGGTCACAAGTAAGCGAATTTTCTATTTTCATTAAACGTCGTCATAACAGTACCTTACTTTTTAATAGGCATCTCGATAC
Source organism: Trissonchulus sp. WLG1_4 (assembly GCA_030248245.1). NCBI lineage: Eukaryota > Metazoa > Nematoda > Enoplea > Enoplida > Ironidae > Trissonchulus > Trissonchulus sp. WLG1_4. The sequence continues at coordinate 15,995 of JASANF010007292.1, read as the reverse complement.
TTACCATTTCTGCAAAGTGCAAAGCGCTACAGTTTTAATAACAAGCTCAGACGGCAGAAAAACGCCATAAATATAACTGCTACTATTTAAGTTTTAATTGACAAGATTCTCTTCAGCTTTGATATTTTTTCTACTGGGCAATCCATATTCGCCGCGTGGTTTGCTGCGCCAGGTTAAACCATCATATACTTGTCATAGTTGAGCCGTTATGTTTGGGTACTTTAGTAGTATAAGTATGCCGACTGAACGGAATACTGTTGTTGGCACGAATACTAAATTAGGTTTTAGCTAACTGGCATATTTTTAGGCAAAATTTAATGGGGGGGGGGGGCGTCGACCAAAATGGGGGGCGCACCAGTTTCACGATAAAACACTATGTTTACACGAAAAAATGGTTTTTATTCGTTAAGGGGGTAGTGTCGCGAAAGCAGTTTTGCTCATAGGTTGCAAAAAGAGATCTTTTTGCTTTGAACTTGTACGTTCACTGAGAAACTAGTCCAATGCAATTCTGTGTTAAATAAGTACTGCCAGACAGTAGACTACCAATATCTACCAATATCTTGAACCAATCGCCGATTGTAAGCCAGACACTACACAATAAGGACATGATAATTCAACTAATTCAGCCAGATATCAGATTGGCCAGCTTGTGAAGCACACATAACGTGTCGACGCACAGTTTTTTTGCCACAAATAAGAAAAAAGAAAAATGAAGGTTCGTTTTTCTTTTGATTTTAAAATAAGCGTCTAAATTTTTCACAATTTATCATTATTGCTGTGAGTACTTCACTGTTTACGCACAGTTTCACAGTTCAAACAGGTATTAACCACTCGCAACCACTCAACCAATTTGCACTAAATTTTGTGTGCATAAACTACAACATATGTCCTTTTAGTCTGTGTAAACAAACTAAACAAATAAGTTGATAATTGTGACGAAAAAATCGAATGTGAATAGGTTTTTAAAACGTCATTTTTCCGACTTTGCGACCTCACTGCAACCAGTATACTGCATCAATTTTGATGAAACTTGGCGAAAATACTTGCCTCAACATATATTTTCAAAATATATAAAGAACGATGTCTTATCTTTTTCTAAAAACGTTTTACAGTTACGCAAAATCGACTGCTTTCGCGACACTACCCCCTTAAATGTTATTACGTTATTATAGCTACGCTAATACTAAATTGAGCAAAAAAGGACCAAAAAACCCTCTGAAAGTCTGAACACAACATCACTACAGCTAAAAATGTGCGAAAACGTCCTTCCGGAAGAAAAATTTGGACTTTGGGCGGGTGGGCACCCCGTCTGAAATAGGGGGGGGGGCTCAAAATGGGGGGGCGCGACTAAAATGGGGGGCTCAGCGCTCAGGACCAAATGGGGGGCGCCCCCCTCGCTAAAAATATGCCAGGCTAAGAAAACTTTTGTGGACTACTGTGATTGTTTTAGGCTTATCTCGCAAATGGAGGGCTGGCTGAGTGGCTCGGCCCAGTGCCCCTTTCCCCTGCAGCCCGTGTCTCAAGGCTTTGTGCTCAGTGCCAAACGACTCCTGTCCAGTTTTCAAGAAGTGCTCAGTGCTCACATTAGTAGATCTTCTTAGTAGTGTTTCAGTACTAAGGGCCTTTTCACAAATTATATTAACTGGATTAGATTAACTAGATTAACTCCAGTAACTAAGCATTAAGTGGACGAAAGTTTATGAAACTTTGCAGAACCACTAAACCATGTTATCTTCATTTGCTTGCAAAATTTTATGAATTTACGTTAATCCTATGTTGACTTATGAAGTTAATCTTGTTAATCTAATCCAGTTGATATAATTTGTGAAAAGGCCCTAAGAACTAAGAGTACATAATAGTGCCTGCCTCATAGACGAGTGAGACACTCTTCTGTTGAATCTTCTATAGAGTTCGAGTGAGACACTATTATGTACTCTTGGTAGTACCGAACTGAACTACTAGTGATTAGTGAATTATTGCTTCATCTGTGATCCGTCCTATTTCCTGTATCTTAGTGTTTTGTTGTGTTTAATAGTGAGAATCACTTTGATTAATTTGTGACTCATTTCGAGTAATTTAATTGTATACGTGGGCTTTGATAAAAATTGGTTCTTGCTTCTTAAAATATGCTTTATAGCCTTAAATGTGTATTTTTGCTAGAATAGGAAACTAACCATTATCATTATAACCTGATGTATTTCTTACTATGCTGAATACAGTGTTTTAAACATATTTTGAAACTAAACAGATTGATGAAGAATGAATGAAATAATTAATTATTTAGGGGCGATTAACCGGGAATTTTTTAGAGTTTATCGTTTTACGTAAGCAATGGAAGCAAGCGTTGATTCCTCCCGTGCGTTTGCGTATGGTGTTTGTAAATTATGTGGATTGGGCATAATAGTTTTAATAGTTTTCTTGAGTTGACTTTGCGGCACGTAACCGAGTTCGATTTTATTATGGCTAAATTTTTCGAAGAAAGATCTGTAGTGAACTGGTATATATTTAGCGGAGGTGCCGCCCCCTGCCCCCATATAGCCGGAAATTTTTTCCCTGCTTTTCTATGGTATCAGCAAGAGACATAAATAGCTTCTCACTCTATATATGGTTTGGGGGTGTTGTGGTGGGGGTTGGGGGGGAAGTGCCCCAGCCTGGTGGGGGGGGGGGGGGGTTTGCCCTGGATCATAGCCGGAAATTTGTTTTTTTCCGTACTTTTTCGTTAAAGGTTTGGGGGGGTGTTGGGCGGGGGGGGGGCGGGGGCGGGGGGTGGGGGTGGGGGGGGAGGGAGTGTCCTCTTCTTTTGAGTGAGACGCTATTATGTACTCTTGGTATCAGTGTAGCTATTATAACGTATAAAAACGTAACATTTAAACCATATGAACCATTGTTTCACATAAAAAGTGTTTTATCGTGAATTTGGTGCGCCCCCCCCCCCATCCTTGGGGAGCTTCCCCCCAACCATAATATTTGGCCTAAAAATAAAAATTTCAATGAAAATGATAAGTTAGTATGTGCATGTTATTATAGAGTCCCGACCTGACCCGACAACTTAGTGTGAACCCGAAAGTAAAAAAATCGACATATCCACTGCAACTTTTTGTTCCTTGATTTTTGAACACGGCATTTTCCGTTATTAATATTATAGCCTCGTCCATTTAGGCATTAAGCAGCAGCCTATACAGATACGTCCTAATTGCAGAAGATAATAAAACAACTGAAACAACTTTTTGTGTAACAAGCCCAACCTGCGGCAAAACCTTCAGTGCGTATTAAGAATTATGTTCAAGTAAGCTGACCAGCAGGTCAGCTAAAACCTGTTGTGCAGCAGATATATAATTATCTTATTGTAAAATGTGTATGCAAAAGTTCAATGCGTTTTTATGCAATCTTACAATAAGTTGTTTATGCAAAAACTGGAAAGAGTTTTAATTATCTAACAACAAACTATGTAGGAATGGGTTGTTTTGATGAGTGAGAAGTGTATTCATTCTTTCATGACCAAAAATGACTACAGTTCGCTGGAAACATAAGATGCTGCCAACAAAATTATCTAGTCAAATGTTGGTACTATCAGCAATGTGACACACGCGCACTATGTGACACACATGAACTAAACAAACGCACATTGACATTTTTCCAGCTTACCTACAGTGTAACTTTTGCACTAGACAAGATGTGACGCTCGCGCAGTAGCTCTAATATGCAAAGCAAACTAACGCACAGACGTACATTGCACTACAAGCCCAGTGTATTCCGCCAGAAATCAAAATTAGAGACCTGTTGTGCTGTGGCACAACAGGAAAAACTGAGAAAAGCTGTGTTGAGGTTGGAAAAATTGGGTTGAGAATAACCAACTCGATTCCACCCGATTGCGAACTCTTTATTGAAATGTTAGTATTGGTTGGTTATGTCTGGCTGATTGTTGTTAGCGTGTCGCTTGGGTTGGATTGGATCTCTTTGTGTTTGTGAGCTTGTTGTTATAGCTTATTAGGATAACGTAAAGAAGGCCATTTTGCCGTGTTTTATGGAGAAACTATAATTTGCAAACGTAGCCTTGTATAAACTCGTCAGAATTTAGTTTTAACTTTTTAGATTTTATAAAATTTTGATAGTGATCTTATAGGTATTTAAAATTTAAATTTTGGCAATCTGATTTTGTGTTGGTTGTGGGCTTTTCTATCTTGTTTAGAATTTTTGCTGTTCCACTGGTTGTGGTCTGAAAATAGATAAACCATTTGTAACATAAACCTGTCTTTAAAAGTAAGCTAAGCTCTGCAATTAACTGTAAGTGAAAATAATATTGTGTAGATTTGTTTATATTTTAGATTACATACGTTTTATATAGTTAACTGTTCCTTTATTTAATCTGTTCAAAATAAGTCGCTAGTACAGTGCATTTTTGCTGAGTCCGTGTTCTTATTAGTGTGTGGCCCGTGTGACACGTAGAATCAATTAATCATTATACGTACAGTGTACACAATAGCACAAATGTTTATTATGCCGTTATTTTGTGCTTGAAAAACATAACACAAAAAATAATAACTTTAAGGATAGTATTTTTAATTTCGCGAAAATGTTGACTCGCCCTTGCGGATAAGAATAGTTCTTATTTTGGAATGATTCGCTTTTTGGCCGTAGCGTCTGCTTTTTTGCGTTATTGAACGAGCCCTGTGTTTTCACGGGAAAAGATTTTTCTTTGTCGTGAAAGTATCATGCGTGTAAAATTATTCCATACTTTTTAAGCGGATTATGAAGTGCATTTCTTGATTTATATACATTTTGTTCCTTCTCAAATATTTACCTTTAATGGGCTTTTTAAATGTCTCGGTGATCTTTTGATTTTATGTGGAGCGTATGTTTCCTATTGACGAAGTTTTTTGGTTTTATACATCAGTACTTTGGATATAATTTGCGACATGAATTTCACTTTTATTGAAATTAATTATAAGTTAGCATGTAATTTAAAAACTGTAACTTTGGTGTAAAGTCTGTTTCACACTACGAGGCCAAGCCAACACAGGTGGAATGCATAAATCGAGTTTAACGCTAAAACCACTAAGGGTTGATGTTGATTCATACTTCAATAGGGCATACGGACAAACGGACATAGGGCACACGGACAACGCACAGTTCGTCCGTTTTTTCAATTCATACTTCTTAGGGAAAACGGACATACGGCTGAAGGGCGAACGGGCACACGGCTGAACGGACGAAAGTATGAATCAAACGGCCGTTCTGCCGTTCATTTTGTCCGGATGTCCGTTCGTCCGTTTGCCCGTATGTCCCAATGTCCGTATAGAAGTATGAATCGAGCCTAAGACTTTCTATTGCCTCAAATTAGAACATCGTAGCGAACCATTCTGCACGTATTACATACACTAGAATGTTGCCACTTCGTTTAGCTAGACTGAGCTAAGACTGCCTTTGTCCATTCCACCGATGGAGTGTTCCATTGGACTTCATGTGGCATCAGATCGTGTCACAGTGGCCACCCACACTAACTGTTGTTAAGGGGTAATTGCGTTTTTAGGCGTTTTTTGACAGTAATGTGCGAAAAAGTTGTGCTCAGATTTCATTTGTAACTTTCTGTGTTGAGTTCTGTGGGCGCAAAGTTTACATAGAAATCACAAAAACCTCAAAAATGCAACTGCCACCTTTAATCATTAGGCGGATAGTGTGAATAGGTTTCTGCATAAACCAGATCGCCATTCGGTGGTTGTTGTTGAACTGATACTGAAGTGAAAGAGCCGAAACTGAAAAAAAGCTGAAATTTCAATGATGATATCTTTATTTCAATGGTCTTTTTCAAGGTGAAAACGGGGGTAAATGACTGCATATTCGTTTTCACGTAGTAATATGCCATGTCCATTGTTGGTTATTTCCTCCCATAACGTGTCATAATAGCAGCAGTGTTTTCATGTTACTTGTTATTATCGAGTTTTTGTTTATATCTAACTGGATTGTGTTTTAATATTGTATTTTGGAGTATTACAAGTATTTAATAAATTTCATTTTTTGCGGTTTATTCGTGTTGAGCGTGCAAATGAAAGTTTTCAGAGGTTGTCTAAATCGGTTATGGCAAATGAGTGTTGTCCATGGAATTCTTTTCACTTAAAAAAACCCAATTTGCTTTAGGGCCAGCCATAACCGCAGACCGCAGAGTCAGACATAGGGCCTGTCCTTTTCCGGATTAAAGGGTCAATTTTAATCGGGCCAGACGGTTGAAAAATTATGCTGAAAAATGTCATTCCAAAACCGCTGGATTAAAAAGAGTCCGTTTATCCGGTAATGGAATGGGTCCTTCGAAACTTCTGATAATTAGCGCCCTAACAGTTTGTACTTAATCAACTATAACTTCATTAATAGTAATTTAAAATTACTAATTTTAGTGCCAAATTTCTACAGTACTGTGCGAAAAGGGTTCCCTGTTTGTCGGCGTACGACGAGCTTCACGATTGCAAAAACGGGCAATTTTTTAATTGGGTACCAATTTAATCCAATTGGGTACCTCATGATACCAGATGACACCCAATTTGGTATCATGTGGTGTAGGTGGATACCATGGGAATCTTCACGGTTCAAGCAGTTGGCGAGATTCAGGTGGGGCGGCATGGGGGGGTTTATTTTTAAGTGAAATCTTTCGTGAGGGGATGGGAAGCAAAGACGTGGTTTTGAAAATGACTACCTCATAGCAAAATTCACATTGTCCGCGCATCAGAGTATGCTCAGATATACAGAAAAAACAGTCATATGTAAGACAGTACGGATATTTACCTGATAACAGAACACTGTGATACAAAACACTTTAAGCACAACCAATGATAACGCAAGAAATCAATCTTAACACAAAAGGTCTCCATCAAGTCCACAATAACATGAAAAATTTTGTATCTGTGAATTTTACAATAAAAGAGCGCCTTAAGTTAGTACTTACTAGTACAAAAAACACGAAGTTAATACACAATTTGTAGTCATTTTTTAGTCACATTGCTCGCAAAGTATGTTATCTGTGATGTGCGGCATTAATAGAATTTAGGTGTCATAATAATTGAACTTTACTTGATGCAAATTTGCTTAAATTCCTATCCAAATATGTTCGAGCACTCTGAGATCGGGATCCGATGGCCATGGCAAGGCAATCATAAATATTGGAGCTGGGACAAGACTGGTAGATGCGAGGTCCGCCGGTCTCCTGAAACCAAGAAATGCAACTATTCATACAAGGATACGATAACGACTTTGTTAACGGTGCTTGTTTATGGTCCACAGTGCAAGAAAGTATACGGTCCATCGCCACGACAAATAATGTCCAACCAATTCTGTGGACATCTGACTCTCATTAGACTGTAGATGCACCGTAAACACTTAGCGCTATAGAAATCAAAAGAAAACACAGTGGTAAATCTTGGGAGTGTCATGAGACAAAAAAATACTAATAATGTATATAATCTTAAAAACTGAAAAATAGACAATTGTTTCACAAAAAAACCTCGTTACAAGTTTTTCTACCAGCCTATTTTTTCATAAAATAGTCTGTCAATTTTTTCATAAAATAGTCTGTCAATAGAAAGTATCAAATAGGCCTAACAACAGAATTCGCCATGGAAAAACATTTTCACATGCTTTTCATGGCACAAAAAAATTAACCAAATCGATTGAACGGGAGTTTTAAATATAAACGTGAGCAAACTCCAGTTAAATTGAACAGATAAACTCGCAAGGTAAACTCAGTCTTTTAGTCTTTTATCTAGACCAGTTCACAGATATCAAAGTCTGAGCTAAATCGGTTTATGCTAATGCTCAGTGAAACCGATTTGATGCTTCCAGTGCTTACCTACCAACCTTTATCTTAACTACATAAATCAGCAATGTACGTCGCAGAGATTGACTATAGAAATCAGCCAACTGCTTACATCATATCCAGCTATCAAAAGCCCAACTCCGAACGGCCGTCGACCATAGCGTTGAGTGTTAATCTGCATTTCTAAAAATTAGCGAAAACTACATCTATATAAAAAATAGGCCATTGTATACAATTAATATCTTCACAAGTAAGTTTTTGCCTAAAATATGCAAAGTATTGGAACTCAACTCCAGGTTCATTTCAGGACAAGCGTTTAAAAAAAGGTCTTTTCCCAAATTCATGTTTTTTACAAAAAGTTTGCGCCACAGCTCTGAAAAATATAATTACCTGTTGGGGCTGAAAGTTGGTAGCATTTTTGACACGTCGAAAATCCTCAGGCATGTCCATCACTTTTCTAATTTGATTAAAGAGCTTATAAGCAAAAGCCCCGAAAATGTAACGTATTTTCTTGTGATAAAGCCATGCCTGGGGATTTTGACCTGTTCAATACTGTGTCCAAAATGCGTGCTCAAGCATCTTTCGTAACTTGAATCTGTGGGCGCAAAGTTTACGTAGAAATCACAAAAACCTCGAAAACGCAACTACCACCTCGAGTGCGAATACATACTAGATTTACTAAAAATCAACATGCTGAAACCTTTCAAGTCTTCTTTTAACACGCTAAATATGACAAATTGACAAAAGAATGCTTGTTAGGGCCAAATTAAACTAACAAACTGAAAGTGAAAAATATGGCAAAGTGACAGCGAAATAGATTAAAGCTATAAAACTGATTACAATGAATTATTAGATCCAAGCCTGAAAAAGTAGAAAGCTTACTATCGCCCAGAAAGCTGACGAGCAATTGCAGTGGCATTGGCTCCTGGTGACCCCACCGGTAATCCAGGCATTCACCTTGCATCGAGCGTCTGAAACCATTATAGACATACACGGACGTTGGGGGTTTTCACCTCCCCCCCAAGACAGGTGCTTCACCCCTGTCTCCCCCCAGACTGTTTGAAGGATACTCACGATGGCTAAATCGGTGGCTCACGAAGGTAAAATGGTGGCTCACGAGCGAAAATTGGCGGAAAAGTTGCTCCGCAGCCCACCCCCCCCCCCCCAGTGGCTCACCCACCCCCACAATTTGCTACTGTCCACGTAGGATTATAGACTATCTACAGTTTCCAAAATTCCTTGACCGAAAACACGTCACTGATGCCTGGTTTAATGGCCAGACGTCTACGTCTACATATTTTTTTATTTATAAAATACATAAATTTGTGTACATATATATATAATGATAATATATTATAATGATGACAGTATCAGCAGCTGACTGCAGCAGTCTCTCTTGTCTTACGCTAGCAGTCTAGCATCCGACAGCAGGCCAGCAATGCTGATTCCAATGTGATCATCGATTGGCAAAATTTTTTTCTGGTGGCTGGAAAGATCGTTAGCTGCTCGCTAAAAAATCATTGCAACAAGTAAGATGTTGTAAAATAATACGAAAAATAACAGCTGTTGCTTATAACCCCTGTTCAGATTCGCGAGGAAGAGGCTTTACCTGAGAAAGCAAGACGGAAAGACGAAAAAGTAAAGGATCAGTGCGAAACGCAGAATTGGCCAGAATTCTACGGGCTGCGCCCATGGGGTGGCGAGGGGACGGCGCCGACAGACGGGCCAGGGCACAACAGTTTCTCTCAACACGTGAATATTGAACTGTCGATTAGCAAGTGTATATATACAATATATATATATATATATATATATATATATATATATATATATATATATATATATATATATATTATATATATATATATATATGACTGGGTTTCTGAGAAAATCGACCATTCCCCGTTCAGCGTTGCTTGGCTTTTTTGGCGACCCCTTTCGATTTGCTTTATTTTTTGATATTTTGTAGGTGGACCTACCACATTAACAAAACCGTAAAAATTAGCTCTGATTTCGCTGTAGTTTTTCCAATATACGACTCTGAAAATCACTATTTTTCGTAATTTTGATACCCTCAAGTTGTCGTCGCGTTAGTCAATGTTACTCCTGACATACACAACTTTCTATCATCTCCTATTAAGTCAACATTGATGAATATTTGGTGCTACATTTGGCTTAATTTGGTGTTGGTACTGCAAGTATGTAGCTTACCAGAGCCCTTTAAGTCGGATTTTTTCGCACTTTTTCGACGCTCAATTTTTAGGTTTTTGGTCCAAACAAGTATCTCAAAAGGTCGGGCCGGTCGATTTGTTTTCATGCGTTTGTAGCCCTATTACCCTGCTTAATTGATGCAAAAATTCAGCCAAATCGATTTGGGAGTACGACCTCTTTTTTGAAAAAATTTGCGACCAACTTTTCGTGAAATAACCTAGTTTGACGTTACAAACTCATTCAAATTTCGTGCCTGTGGTTTTTTGTTGTCACGCTTTTTTGCACACTTAGACTAAATATAATTGTCTTTGAAATTGTGCAACTTGTTGTTCTAAAGCTGTTCGGGATTTCAGGTTACGTTAGTGTAAATGTTAATTTTTCCCTAAAAACGGGTTATCGAATTTTTGCTTTTTGGTCTCTGGTGTTGAGGCCAAAATCAAAGCAATCAAAAATTTTGTTGTAATTCACTTTTATGTGTATGCGTTGAGTTATTTTGGTGTCAAAAAGTTCGATATCGAAGGGGAAGTTGAAAAAATTTCGCATCAAACCTGGCCAGCTGAAACATTGCTTGGACTCTACTTTGCCTCAAACAATCCCATCTTGTTCATTTTAAGTTCTGACAAATCAAATAATTCTGTGTACGCTAAAACTAGGTATAAAGGACTTTGAAACTGTGTATTTGTTTTTCTAAAATAGATGGTGTTTTCAAGTCAGACTAGTGTAAATGTCAATTTTTTCTTCAAAAACATGTACCCAATTTTCATTTTGCGGTTTCTGGGGTCGCGACCAAATTTGAAGCCCCCAACATTTAGTCGTAAATCACTTTTATATGCATGTGTTGTATAATTCTGGTGTCAAAAAGTTCAATATGAAAAGGGAAATTGATGAAATTTTGCACCAAAAATGGCGAGCTGGCACATGCCTTGACTCTTCTTGCGTCAGAAAATCTCCAGTTGCTCATATTAAGCAGCGTTAAATCAAAACTTTTTTAGCATATTTATTACCAGAACTTCAGTGATTTGGTTTGGAGTTGGGTTGTAATAGCTCCGTATGTTCTCTTGCTTGACAGCGTGGTAGTTGGTTTGACAATGAACGTATACACTCAAAACAATCACAGTTCAAAACATTATTGTATAGTTCATGTTTAGGAATACCATTAAATCAGTTATTTGCACAATTATAGCAAAAATTTGGAAGAATTCTGTAATTTGTTGGGTATTAGCGTGGTATAAGAACACTGAAACATGATTTTTTTAGGAAAAAGCGCTATAGTTGAAATTAGCGTTAATGAAGTCTCGGCCGAAGTTGAATTGCTAAAATAGCTGGTAACTATGTTTACACGAATGTATAGCAAACTTGCCCGAAGCCGAAACCAAACCGCATTAAGCGATATAGATGATACGACAATTTAGTTCATTTGGAAACTGAAACGACATCTATAAAGAAGAGGCCAAAACTCAGATTATGTTGTGCGAGCTTATGAGAAAGAATTGAAAAGATTTCAGCACAGTACTCGATTTCAATATTTTTACGAAGCAGTAATGAAATAAATGCAGCAGCAGTGACAGATGCAGTTGATTAAATGGTGCGAGCATGAGCACCAGGGGCGGATCCACGCTGAAACTCCGGTGGTGGGGAAATTTTCTAAAATTTCATCGACAAAATATTTTTAGCCAAATCATAAAAAAACAAAGCACCGGGGGTTTTTTTTTTTTTTTTTTTTTTTTTTTTTAATCTAGTTTTTTTTCTTTTTCCTTTTGTGGGGGGGGGGGGGTGTCCGCAAAAAGGGGGGGGGGGGCAGAATTTATACGGGGGGGGGGCCCCCCCGACCCCCCATGTACATCTATGCTCCTTGCCCTAGATTCACCACCGCTTCCAGTTGATTGTAGATATCAACGTTACAATAAAAATCAGTCATCTTATTTAAACCAAAGGATGCGTTACTACCGTACCAAACAAAGACTCAGGAAGTATTTGGTAGGAGAAGACGACAAGAAGGCTTGAAAATTATTTAAATTGTGAATTTTGAATTCGATACGTTCAAGAATTTGGAGTGGCTTAAGAAAATAAAAAAAGGAACCTCTTAATTGGAACCTCTTCTGGCTACCCCTCTGTCAAACTTTTTTAAAAAATAAGGGGTGGGTGGCCTCTGTTTCAACTCCGTTACATTTGGAAGGAGAAATTGCTAACGTATTTACACACTCTTCGCGTTTTTCAAATATGTATTTTAATGGTTGAAATCAAGAGTACACAATAGGGAAGAGTATGACACTCTTCCTTATTCCAGCTAATCGGCTGGAACGATGCTCCGGCCGAAATAGTCCTTTTACGCCTTGATTTAAAGGGGGGCCTCCCCCCCTCAAATCATGACATGTCTTGATACCAGGTTGGGACCCGCCTCAAATCAGGAAAGTGATTTGAGGGGAATACCACCCTGAAATTGAGATTTTATGCTGGTAGTGTGCTGAAACAAGGGGTGGGTAACCCCCCTCAAATCAATACACATCTCTGTGGAATTGGAATGTGGAATTGGTGATGTGTCGTGATTCGAGGGGGCACCCACCCCCTGAAATAAATTGGCTATTTCGGCCGGAGCTTCGTTCCGGCCGATTAGCTAGAACAGGGAAAAGGCATATTGTTCCCTATTATGTACTCATGGTGAAATCTATGTAAATGCTCTCGCAAAAAGTGCACAGGATTAACTCATTTTTATTTTATTGTTAACAAACACAAAGAATGAAAGTTTATGGAAGCAACGTTATTTGCGAAAAATCAAATCGATAAAAAACAAGGAAAATTATAGCATACTATATCATATAGAAGAGGAATCATAAGTGTGCCTTTCTATGGATTAGAAAGGGTTGTCCTGATCTATAATGACAAAAAATTAAACTATTTCGGAACTTAAAAAGGGGTCTAGACCTGGCAAAGTGAAGTGAAATCCAGTACTGTACTGAAATCTGTCCAATTCCTTCTCATAAAACACATAGCTCGCACAACATAATCTGAGTCTTGGCCTCTTCTTTATGGATGTCTTCAGTATCCAACTGAACTAAATTGTCGTATCATCTATATCGCTTAATGCGGTTTGGTTTCGGGCAAGTTTGATATACATTCGTGTAAACAAAGTCACCAGCTGTTTTAACTGATTCAACTTCGACCGAGACTTCATTAACGCTAATTTCAACTATAGCGCTTTTTTCTAAAAAAATCATGTTTCAGTGTTCTTCTAATACCCAACAAATTACAGTCTTTAACTCCAAACCAAATCACTGAAGTTCTGGTAATAAATATGCAAAAAAATTTTGATTTAACGCTGCTTAATATGAGCAACTGGAGATTTTCTGACGCAAGAAGAGTCAAGGCATCTGCCAGCTCGCCATTTTTGGTGCAAAATTTCATCAATTTCCCTTTTCATATTGAAGTTTTTGACACCAGAATTATACAACACATGCATATAAAAGTGATTTACGACTAAATGTTGGGGGCTTCAAATTTGGTCGCGACCCCAGAACCCGCAAAATGAAAATTGGGTAAATGTTTTTGAAGAAAAAATTGACATTTACACTAGTCTGACTTGAAAACACCATCTATTTTAGAAAAACTAAGTAAACAGTTTCAAAGTCCTTTATACTTAGTTTTAGCGTGCACAGAATTATTTGATTTGTCAGAACTTAAAATGAACAAGATGGGATTGTTTGAGGCAAAGTAGAGTCCAAGCAATGTTTCAGCTCGCCAAGTTTGATGCGAAATTTTTTCTACTTCCCCATCGATATCGAACTTTTTGACACCAAAATAACTCAACGCATACACATAAAAGTGAATTACAACAAAATTTTTGATTGCTTTGATTTTGGCCTCAACACCAGAGACCAAAAAGCAAAAATTCGATAACCCGTTTTGAGGGAAAAATTAACATTTACACTAACGTAACCTGAAATCCCGAACAGCTTTAGAGCAACAAGTTGCACAATTTCAAAGACAATTATATTTAGTGTGAGTGTGCAAAAAAGCGTGACAACAAAAAACCACAGGCACTTTGTAACGTCAAACTAGGTTATTTCACGAAAAGTTGGTCGCAATTTTTTTCAAAAAACAGGTCGTACTCCCAAATCGATTTGGCTGAATTTTTGCATCAATTAAGCAGGGTAATAGGGCTACAAAAGCATGAAAACAAATCGACCGGCCCGACCTTTTGAGATACTTGTTTGGACCAAAAACCTAAAAATTGAGCGTCGAAAAAGTGCGAAAAAATCCTACTTAAAGGGCTCTGGTAAGCTACATACTTGCAGTACCAACACCAAATTAAACCAAATGTAGCTCCAAATATTCATCAATGTTGACTTAATAGGAGATGATAGAAAGTTGTGTATGTCATGAGTAACATTGACTAACGCGACGACAACTTGAGGGTATCAAAAGTACGAAAAATAGTGATTTTCAGAGTCGTATATTGGAAAAACTACTGCGAAATCAGAGCTAATTTTTACGGTTTTGTTAATGTGGTAGGTCCACCTACAAAATATTAAAAAATAAAGCAAATCGAAAGGGGTCGCCAAAAAAGCCAAGCACCGTGTGGTCGATTTTCTCAGAAACCGAGTCATATATATCAAGCGCGGATCCAGGGGGGGCGCGCGGGGGGCGCCTCCCCCCCCCCCCCGAAATTTTTTCAAACTGAAATTTTACACAAGGGTCCCCCCTTTGGTTTTTATTGCCCGACCGAAAAAAATTCCGATACGTCTCCAATTGACCAAATTTGCTCTAAAAATCGAAAATTTCTCCAATTTTTTTGCTGGGGGCTGCCGCCCCCAGACCCCCGCAATTTTCTGGCTTACTGGTTCTTGTTATCATCTATCATCAATGCCTATGCATGTCTACAAGAGTACATTATGTTGCATTTACTTGTGTAATACATTGTATGATACTCTGATCGCAAGGTTTTTTGGGCAAAATACGGGGCAAATGCCGAGGATTTTGAAATTTTGCTCACCAAATTTGTATACCATAATGTATGGTACCCCTACTGGTCTAATACACTGATGTGACGTTCCCCATTTGTTTTAATTGCCAGGTTCGAAACAATTTCTGATACGACTAACTCACTTTTTTACTTTGTAATCTATCGTTTTGCTAATTGCGGCATAGTGAACGGAGCAGTTTTGAAAAAATTCTGTCCATAGCAATACCCTCAAAAACAGTAACGTCTCTCTACTTTAGTAAAGTTTGAAAATAGGTGCAGATTTTTGAGGATAACCCGGGGTCAAAAACAGAAAAGTTGCCCAGCTTCTGGGGGCTGGCCCCACGCAACTGTGTGTTTTGATAAAAGTTACAGATTTTAGAGGATATCCCGGGGTCAAAAACAGAAAAGGAGCTCAGCTTCTGAAGGCTACCGCCCCCAGACCCCCGCATCAAAAAATTTGTATATATATATTGCATTTGTAATGGCCGAGGGGGGGGGTCGCCCCCCCCCCCCGAAAAAAAGTCCTGGATCCGCCACTGATATATATATATATATATATATATATATATATATATATATATATATATATATATATATATATATATATATATATATATATATATATATATATATATATATATACGACATTACTTCACTGCACAATGGAAGTTTATACAGATTCACATAAAAGAGTCTCAAGTGAAACTGAGTTCACTGCCCACTGGTAGTTGGTGCAAAACGAAGTTGAGTGTGGTGACTAAATAAAATAATTACCTGCGGACTCCAAACAGTGACATCACTATCGTACTGATTGCGAAACTGAAAAACACAACATCACATCAAAACAAATTATTTAGCCGTTTGGAGTTTACCTGCAGACAATTCAAGCTACAAATTGGGTCTCTATCTACACTCATCAGCAGGTTTTTTGCCTTTTAGCATTGGTTATCAGTTTTAACCGTTTCCAACAAACTTGGCCAATTTGCCACTTGGCGAAACGATCCGAAACTTTTTTCGAGAAGT
>JASANF010007290.1:0-15308 GCA_030248245.1 Trissonchulus sp. WLG1_4 | reverse complement strand
TTGCTTATGATCTCCAATTTTTGTTTTGTTTTCTTAGCAAGTGTTTGCTTTTAGGAAATTACGATTTTAGATTTTTAGCATGTAAACTAAAATAATTAAACTGATCATTTCGAATTTGTCTTCTATCATTTTTTTGATCGAAATTTATTTTAACGACGAACCGTCAACATTTAGAAAACATTGGTGTGTATTACGTGAGTATTTTTTGGATGACATGGTGTTTTTGCTTAATACAGCGTGTAACGCTGTTTAAATATATTCCTGTTTTTTACATTTAATGGGAATTGTTTTGTGTCTATGATATGTACAATGTCAATTATTAAATTGACTCACATTATTCAAGAGTACATTAATTGCCTCCACCTAAGGTAAGAGGCTCACAAAAGGTGTTAAGGCTACACATTGTTAAAAATAAAAAGTAAAAGTGTATGCTAGGTTAAGATTAGTTTGTTTGAACTTAATTGCTCTTCACCTTTTGTGGACATTGCCCAAGAGTACATTGGAATTTAGATTCTGGCTCTTGGGACGACGTATTTGTTATTATTGCTAGCTGCAATGTTAAAGCGCCCGCCAATCAAGTGTGACAGAACATTATGTCTGTTATCAGTTAACATTCTCCGTTTCAACGAAACCTGTTGAGCTAATGCTTCATATTTTTTATAAAAAAACTATACCTAGAAAAACCTTTAATCACACAGTGTTAGAGCTGCCGGTCAGCTCAGTTTCCTAGGAATTAGAGATTTCCGTTCCGTGATCCACTCAACGGATTATAACTGAGGCAGTGCGCTTCATGTCTGTCTGTGCTCTTGACTATAAATGACTCACGGTGGCTCAGCGCTCAACTGCTCCATGTTCAGAACATGTTGTAGCCTGATCGCTGTGCTCAAGGGAGTGTTTCATAAACACAGCTAGTATAAAACTATGTTTGCGCTCCAGTGAATGACCTGTGAAACTTAGAACTAAAGAAAACTGATGATCAGGATTATTGAAGCCAACAAAATCGAATGCTGTCACTGAAAACATCGGAACTCCGTCTCGAATATACCCTTTATTGGAACAGATATGAGATACGCTGTTACTCTGGAGGTGATTTGTGAAACCCTCCCCCGGCAGTGTGCCTGGCTCGCGTGAGCGGGAGTTGGTGCTGGTCGGACGGCGTTCTGGGTAAAATTCAAGATATTGTGATTACATTATTTACTTGTTATTTCGTCATATTGTCCGCCTTTACATTACTCTATTTGAATATTGTATTCTGAAAATAAGTTGCCTTATATATGTTTTTAACTTGTCAAGTAGTCAATTCAATGAGAAACTGGCGTTTATTCGTAATTTGCGTTTCTAAAACGAGCTGAATCGCGCGTTGACGTAACCTCGAAACGAAGAAAAACGTTGTCTAGTTCACTTAAAATATATCTAAAGCTTACGTAACACGGAACTCCTCTAAAATGAAGTAGTAAATCTCCACATATTAGCCTATATTGTCAAACCTTAGAAGTATGTCATGGTATAGTGGTTGTTGCTTTATCTGAGTTCTACTGAAATAACTGGTAGGTGAGTAGTGTTTTGACCGCGTAAACCGCCGGCCGGCCGGTGAAAGAACTTCAAAAAATTTCATCCAAATCTCGAATGTCATTTTGGCTTAACTTAGCTGCCGGATTGTAAGCCGGACTATTCATCAATGAGTAGAAGAGAAGTGGACGGCCGCCCGGTGTTTTTGACGTGGAATGTGAAAAAGTGCGACGTAGCTGCACTTAAGGGAGTGGAGTAGCAACTAGAAAGACACTCCGTTTCCAAGCTAACGGCGCGAATTTAGCAGGCACGCCAGGCAAATTTGGAAGATTGAGCCACCTTAAATTACCAAGCGGTAAGTTATCAGATTGGCTAAACAAGCTATTTTACTTGATAATTGATAGGCACATAAAACTTCACAAATGCCGATATATGTAACTAGCAATTTGAAAAACTGCTCCTACTAGATTATTTAGGGTTTGACTTATATAATCAAAAAACATTGGAAAACAAATCATCTAACCGTCAAACCACGAACTTAGCTAATCTTGGTAAACTTAAATTTTTGATATTATAAATAGTACGTGACACTATAAACGTCAATTTCGCTAAATCTTGCTTTTATTTAATTTCATTCAATCTTGCTAATATGTCTTTAGTCGAAATATTTCTTGTATCTTTCACTAAACCAATTAAATCCAAAATTAAATATTTGTACATACAGCATCAACGTTTAAAGAGCATATTTCTATCATAT
Organism: Trissonchulus sp. WLG1_4; assembly: GCA_030248245.1. Taxonomy (NCBI): domain Eukaryota; kingdom Metazoa; phylum Nematoda; class Enoplea; order Enoplida; family Ironidae; genus Trissonchulus; species Trissonchulus sp. WLG1_4. The sequence continues at coordinate 13,042 of JASANF010007290.1, read as the reverse complement.
TGATTGCAGTAGTAAACCTCTTCATTGCTTCTTTTGCCGATAATGGAGGGCCAAATTTAGACAAAATTCGCAGCCAAAAGTACAATACTGAGGACTAGAATGGATCCAACTTCCGTGACCGGAATAGAACTGATCAGGTAGCTCCAATACTTTGACGTTCGGCTAGTTTAACTAAAGCACACCATGTGACGTATACATCTGGACCGGTGTTAACAATCAGTAAGGCTTGATTTATACTTAAGCCCTGCTCAACGAGGCAACTTCGGCAACTTGGTTGCCACGACTTGGTCGCAGCAACCAAAAGTCGCGGCAAATCACACGTTCACACGTGCATTTTAGGCGGCAACTGGTTGTAACCTGCTTGCTCGGTTGCAGCAACAGCAATCATTACAGCCTAAACTTGAAATACCCAATAAGAAAATAAAATGCGCAAAATCCATAGAGAGAAGCGAGAAAAATGATGTAATCACAATATCATTGAATTTATGTACCACCAGAACTGCAGACGAGCGCCGACTTCCCGCTCACAGCGAGCCACAGGGACATGAGCACGGGGGAGGTGTTTCACAAATCAGCACTACCAAGAGTATATACTCATATACTGTTCCAATAAAGGAGATATATTCGAGACTAGTTTAACGTCATGACAGATAACGTAATATAATTTGATTTTGTCTGGCTTCCAGAATTTGTTGATCATCACAGTTTTTTTCAAAAAGTTTCATAAAGGTTTTCACAGGTCAATGTCACAATAGGTAGTGCTAAACATAGTTTTATACTAGCTGTGTTTATGAAACACTCCCTTGAGCACAGCGATCAGGCTACAACATGTTCTGACATGGAGCAGTTGAGCACTGAGCCACCGTGAGTCATTTATAGTCAAGAGCACAGACAGACATGAAGCGCACTGCCTCAGTTATAATCCGTTGAGTGGATCACGGAACGGAAATCTCTAATTCCAAGGAAACTGAGCTGACCGGCAGCTCTAACACTGTGTGATTAAAGGTTTTTCTAATTATAGTTTTTTTATAAAAAATGTGAAGCATTAGCTCAACAGGTTTCGTTGAAACGGAGAATGACTGATAACAGACATAATGTTCTGTCACACTTGATTGGCGGGCGCTTTAACATTGCAGCTAGCAATAATAACAAATACGTCGTCCCAAGAGCCAAATTAAATTCCAATGTACTCTTGGGCAATGTTCACAAAAGGTGAAAAGAGCAATTAAGTTCAAACAAACTAATCTTAACCTAGCATACACTTTTACTTTTTATTTTTAAGTATAGCCTTAACACCTTTTGTGAACCTCACCCTTAGGTGGAGGCTATTATGTACTCTTGAATATGAGTCAATTTAGAATTGACATTGTACATATCATAGACACAAAACAATTCCCATTAAATGTAACAGCAGGAGCATATTTAGACAGCGTTACACGCTGTATTAGCAAAAACACCATGTCATCCAAAAAATACTCACGTAATACACACCAATGTTTTCTAAATGTTGACGGTTCGTCGTTAGATAAATTTCCATCAAAAAAATGATCGAAGACAAATTCGAAATGATCAGTTTAATTATTTTAGTTTACATGCTAAAAATCTGAACCGGTAATTTCCTAAAAGCAAACACTTGCTAAGAAAACGAAACAAAAATTGGAGATCATAACATAATAAATTTAGTGTTGACCATACAATAAAAGAACTATAATAAAATTATCAATAATTTAGAGTCCTTCTAGAGGACTTTACAATATAGCTGAGAATGCTTTAACAGAACACAAAAGGCTCCCGTCACGGATCAACAATCGATGCTCCTCACCCTGTCAATGCACACAAACAAATACAACGCGGGAAGGGTCGATTCATACTTACAGCCGTACTTCCGTTAGCTACTTAAAATTATGCATAAAATCACGCCACCCACAATACAATGAATCAAGCCTAGGGTTGTAATTCCGGACCCAACGCTATAATTCAAGTTTTTACTTTTTTTCGGCAGTTAGTGGTACGCTTGAGTTGGGCTGGAAACTAATGAAACGTTTAATGTCGTACGTGGGCGATATTTCCGGAAAACATTAATAGCGTTGGTATTAGGTTCGGAAATACAGCCTTAGGCTTGATTCAAAATTTTTTCGTGCGGCGTATAAGGACACGGATATTCAATTTGGAAAAAAGTAAGGAATTTTTTTAACAAATTTGTAGAGAAATTACATGAAATTTTAGAAATTTTTCGGACGACCTGTGAACCACGAATCAGCCCCAAATCAAAGGGTTGTTTCACAAAACTGAAAAAAATGCCTACTGAGTTGACGCACGTTTTTTATGCCAACAGAATCATAAAAAGTTTGTCGGAACACAAAATGTTCTGATAAAAAACAGAATTTAATAAATGAGAATAATCACCGACTTTACAAATTTGGAAGTATCACAACTGAAAAGTAGGTATTTAATCAAATACTAATCACTTTGCAGTTTTTTAGTCTAAAAAGTCAAGTTTGAATTCTAACATATCCTTTCAAGTTTATGAAACAGCCCGTCAAACATAAATGAAACTGTTAAAAAGCCCAGCTACATATTTAACGCTGCTGTTTTTCTATTAGTTAATTTTAAAAAATCAAAAGTCCATACAATAATCTGATTGTAATAAAAGTTAAATGTTAAAAGTTAAAAATGAAGATCAAAAACTTTAAAACCTTAAAAAGTAAGTAAGAAACCATGATATGCAAACAGTCACAATGTTTTTTGTGGGACTACTTTTCTTCTATTTTGGGAAGCATTTTTGGCATCAATTTGAAATGCAGTAGGTGTTTTTGAGGTTAATTATCGAGAAAGTGACTACTAGTTGGTATTAAGCATCAAATTTTGAAGTTTGCAAAGAGGATTTAAAGAGGAGTATAAAACTTGATTTTCACGACTTCAGAAACAATTTACGTGTCTTCCCGGAAGTTAACACCAATTTCGAAAGTTTTCGTCAGTTAGCGAAAACAAAATAGAAAATCCCATAAAAATAGCATGTCTGTTAGCATTCACAGTTTAAGGGGGTAATTGCGTTTTTAGGTGTTTTTTTAAAGGGCCATAGCTCAGCGGTTACAAATTCAAATCACAAGCGGTCTTTTGCATTAGGTAGAACAATATCTTTCCTAAATGTATGCCATGCCTTAAAATTTAACCTTTAGTTTTCTTTCCAGTATAAGCAACTAAAGAAAGGTCCTTTCCAAAATATTAAAATTTTTTACAAAAAGTTTGCGCCACAGCTCTGAATCGTACGGTTACCTGTTGGGGCTGAAAGTTGGTAAGGTTTTTGACATGTTTAAAATCCCCAGGCATGTCCCCCACTTTTTTAATAACTAGTCAATTTACTGAGAAAATAGCTGAAAAGCAAACGCACCGAAAATTTAAGATATTTTCTTGTAATTAAAACCCTCTAAAAATGTCCACAGGTGAAATTTCAAAAAAGTGAGAGACATGCCTGGGGATTTTGACCTGTACAATACTGTCCCAAAAATTTATGCTCAGGCGTCACTTATAACTTGAGTACTGGTGGCGCAAACTTTACATAGAAATCACAAAAACCTCGAAAACGCAACTACCACCTTAAGTGCTTTAATGGGGTTTTCTTCTATCACTTTTATGTCAAGGCCACTAAGTTTTATCACTAGCTCATAAACAGTTAGTTATGGCCAACGAAATAATTGGTACAATGTCATGTGCTCTTGGTTAATGACAGTTATCAAAAACAAACCAAAAACTATTATGACAGTCACTTGCACATATAACTATTAAATTCACATTGGGTTGACACAAGATAAAAATTGGCATTTAATAATCCCGAAAAAACTAAAACACAAAATACATAAAATGCTGGTGATGCTAAATGCAGCATTAAACACAATGATAAACATACAAGCAAAATTCTAGCGGTACGAAGACTCCGAAATTTTCATAAAAATTAGATTTCTATTAAAAAACAAACTAAACATGGAAGGATGTTAAAACTTTTCAGATAACACAAGACAGTTGACTATTTTAACATCTTGAATAAATATGATTGTGCGTAAGTAAACAACATAGGCCCTATATTTTTACGACTGATTCGTCTTTTAATGGAATTTGAATGTTTTTTATTATCACAACTTTCGAAAAAATAATTAAAAGAATTTATAGCTTATTCAGTAAAATGGAAAAAAGCTTACGTTGTTTATTCTGCTTGAGTTCCTGTTAGTAAGCTACGTATGTAACTCACCCAACAAAAATCCAAGAAAACGGAAACCTGTTTCATAAAACAAAATAATTTACATTAAGGGCCTTATCAAAAATTAGATTTAATGGATTAGATTTAAATCATTTTTGCAAATAACACAACAGAAAATAAAAATAGCCGGCTAAAATTTTGTTCTGCAAGTTTCACGTAGATTATCTAAAAAAGTGCCAAGCTTCAGCCGATTACGTGCACTTGACGTTGCGTTATTGACGAAATAAAGTCAAATCTAATCCAATAATTCCAATTTTGGATAAGACCCTAAGTTGAAAATTAAATTGAAGTAGATACTTTTAATTCAATTAAATTTAGACGGGATTTAGTTCACACTTTAGCCGCAATTTAGTGTACAACATATAGACGCTTTTATGAAACGGTTAAATAGGTAAACGTACGTAATAATAATATCTAGAAAGTTACGGTACACAAGAAAGAGATAATTAAAAGTATGGAAATGGGCAGTAGGCTAAAACTACAAAGCGAACCTATGCGCGACTGCAACACATAATAGTAAACATAAATGCAATAGTAATTAATAATAATAAAATAATATTACCGTTATACATCGATCAATATGTATACTATGTACAAGCGAAGATTGTATCAATCAAACGAATAGCAAAAACAGGCAAGAGCGCAGTAGAAGGATCGGCGGACGATAACTGTAGTCAGTTGCAATCTCACTAACCACAAGTAACGGTCGATTCATACTTACAGCCGCTGTTCATATAATATAGAATACATACATAATGCAAAAACTATTAGTTGGTGTTGTGGTTTACGAATTGTATCACATACGGCTGCGGGTAGGTATGAATTGTAAACCATACATGACAGCCAAATAAAGTCTAGTTTTCGTAGTTTTTATACATGTTTGCTTTTTACTGTTTTGCTCACTTACTTGTGGTTATTGACTTTGCAACCTAACGATTAACTTAGCGCCAAGAGTACATAATTTCAAGTGCCGAATCGCGTAATGAAGTAAATGACATGTCACAGTATTATGTACTCTTGGTGTTACAGTGTGCACGTGGTGAAGAATCACTCAAAATTTAGATTTACAGTTTGAGAAAAAATGATAATATCTCTGTGGCAGAAAATTTTCTTTATTAAGCAACTTTTTGGGGGAAAACAATTTGTCAAAACATACACATTTTCACAAAAAATATCATGTCGAATGTCACATTTTTAACTTTTTAGTTCTGCTACTTCCCACAAGTAGTCGAGAAAATAATGCCAGTCAAGAGTACATAATAGTAGCCGAGCATATTTTTACTGCATTCAATCAACATTTAAGTCATAGTTTATTTCACGAATCCGTGACTAAGCTGTTCCGAAGCCATTAGTTGAGACACAATTTAAAAGTTGATTAAAATTTAAATTTAAACTTTAGTTTTAAAGCAAACGTCCCTCCCTATGTGAACAGTGATGAAGTTTCACCCCATTTTTTTCCATCAAAAACATGCACTGGTAACAATTACGTACTCTTGATATGAAGCTATTGCAACAGATTAGAACACCGGTAATAAGCAACATCGGGTGGCCTATAGCAGGCGTCGCATGAACACAAACACGCACCAGTTTGAAACCAAGTTTCACCGGTTTTAAATGGACTGCTCCAAACAGAGGATGACCGTACAGCACTACAGCAAATTACAGTACAATATTTACAGCTTACAGCTTTCACAGAAAAACGCTGAAGAGAAAACGGAGCACGCTCAACACTATTATTATAGTATTTTCAACACAACAGAACACACAATACACAACAGAATTTTATTTTCAAAATTCAAGGTTGTATCAAAATTGTATCAAAACCAGTTGGGCTGATGTTTCAGAGCGCCCTCGTTCCCGAATCAGTTAATCCGGCTAGACGATATTCGCCAATACGCTAGCATGCCGGATCACTTCCAAATGATCATGGGCAAACGAGAGTCCCGGGAAGCCGCCTATTGACCCCGCTGACCCTCTAGACTCGTGACCCTGTGACCTTTGACCTTCCTGAATCTGCTGCAGTCTCTTTTTGCTCTTCGTCATGTCTAGCCACGCTCAGAAGTGATCTAGTCACGACACAACCGCCGTTCATTTCATGATTGTGTGACGTCACGCCAAGTTTGCTGAACTCCAAAACTACGCCCCACCCGCCCCACAGTTTCTTTCCTTGCTCCTTGCGGGGTCAAAAGTCACTTGAACTATGGATTTTACTTGTGTGTATTTACACTAATAACTATGACAAATTAAGAGCAAAATCGATTTGTAGTAGTTACCAAGTTGTAGAAATATACTTTTAAACTCACATTTGATTTATTTTAGTAGGTATTTCCACTAATACGGATCTACATTATCTGTTTATTATATTACTTTCGGCAGTTTGATTTAATCTGACGATGATTCTGTATTTCAATGGTGTGCTTTCAAACCAGTTCAGTTTTAACCATGAAGCATTACATAAACAAGTTTTGTTGGAACACAGGTGACCTTTGACCCCTTCCTTGTCTGGCGGTGTGTAGCTGTAGCATACTGTACGCTACGTTGCGAGCTGCGTGTTATTTGCTCCGAGGCCTTAATTATGTCAACTAGTGTGATTTTTAATGTCAACTTTGCTTTTCATTTGTTTTCTTTACTTATTATTTTGATGTTATATATTGTTTTGTTTCTTATTGTGTTGAAAATACTATAATAATAGTGTTGAGCGTGCTCCGTTTTTCTTCACGTTTTCTGTGAAAGCTGTAAGCTGTAAATATTGTACTGTAATTTGCTGTAGTGCTGTACGGTCATCCTCTGTTTGGAGCAGTCCATTTAAAACCGGTGAAACTTGGTTTCAAACTGGTGCGTGTTTGTGTTCATGCGACGCCTGCTATAGGCCACCCGATGTTTCTTATTACCGGTGTTCTAATCTGTTGCAATAGCTTCATATCAAGAGTACGTAATTGTTACCAGTGCATGTTTTTGATGGAACGAAATGGGTTGAAACTTCATCACTGTTCACATAGGGAGGGACGTTTGCTTTAAAACTAAAATTTAAATTTAAATTTTAATCAACTTTTAAATTGTGTCTCAACTAATGGCTTCGGAACAGCGTAGTAACGTATTCGTGACATAAACTATGACTTAAATGTTGATTGAATGCAGTAAAAATATGCTCGGCTACTATTATGTACTCTTGACTGGCATTATTTTCTCGACTGCTTGTGGGAAGTAGCAGAACTAAAAAGTTAAAAATGTGACATTCGACATGATATTTTTTGTGAAAATGTGTATGTTTTGACAAATTGTTTTTCTCCCAAAAAGTTGCTTAATAAAGAAAATTTTCTGCCACAGAGATATTATCATTTTTTCTCAAACTGTAAATCTAAATTTTGAGTGATTCTTCACCACGTGCACACTGTAACACCAAGAGTACATAATACTGTGACATGTCATTTACTTCATTACGCGATTCGGCACTTGAAATTATGTACTCTTGGCGCTAAGTTGATCGTTAGGTTGCAAAGTCAATAACCACAAGTAAGTGAGCAAAACAGTAAAAAGCAAACATGTATAAAAACTACGAAAACTAGACTTTATTTGGCTGTCATGTATGGTTTACAATTCATACCTACCCGCAGCCGTATGTGATACAATTCGTAAACCACAACACCAACTAATAGTTTTTGCATTATGTATGTATTCTATATTATATGAACAGCGGCTGTAAGTATGAATCGACCGTTACTTGTGGTTAGTGAGATTGCAACTGACTACAGATATCGTCCGCCGATCCTTCTACTGCGCTCTTGCCTGTTTTTGCTATTTGTTTGATTGATACAATCTTCGCTTGTACATAGTATACATATTGATCGATGTATAACGGTAATATTATTTTATTATTATTAATTACTATTGCATTTATGTTTACTATTATGTGTTGCAGTCGCGCATAGGTTCGCTTTGTAGTTTTAGCCTACTGCCCATTTCCATACTTTTAATTATCTCTTTCTTGTGTACCGTAACTTTCTAGATATTATGATTACATACGTTTACCTATTTAACCGTTTCATAAAAGCGTCTATATGTTGTAAACTAAATTGCGGCTAAAGTGTGAACTAAATCCCGTCTAAATTTAATTGAATTAAAAGTATCTACTTCAATTTAATTTTCAACTTAGGGTCTTATCCAAAATTGGATTTATTGGATTAGATTTGACTTTATTTCGTCAATAACGCAACGTCAAGTGCACGTAATCGGCTGAAGCTTGGCACTTTTTTAGATAATCTACGTGAAACGTGCAGAACAAAATTTTAGCCGGCTATTTTTATTTTCTGTTGTGTTATTTGCAAAAATGATTTAAATCTAATCCATTAAATCTAATTTTTGATAAGGCCCTTAATGTAAATTATTTTGTTTTATGAAACAGGTTTCCGTTTTCTTGGATTTTTGTTGGGTGAGTTACATACGTAGCTTACTAACAGGAACTCAAGCAGAATAAACAACGTAAGCTTTTTTCCATTTTACTGAATAAGCTATAAATTCTTTTAATTATTTTTTCGAAAGTTGTGATAATAAAAAACATTCAAATTCCATTAAAAGACGAATCAGTCGTAAAAATATAGGGCCTATGTTGTTTACTTACGCACAATCATATTTATTCAAGATGTTAAAATAGTCAACTGTCTTGTGTTATCTGAAAAGTTTTGACATCCTTCCATGTTTAGTTTGTTTTTTAATAGAAATCTAATTTTTATGAAAATTTCGGAGTCCTCGTACCGCTAGAATTTTGCTTGTATGTTTATCATTGTGTTTAATGCTGCATTTAGCATCACTAGCATTTTATGTATTTTGTGTTTTAGTTTTTTCGGGATTATTAAATGCCAATTTTTATCTTGTGTCAACCCAATGTGAATTTAATAGTTATATGTGCAAGTGACTGTCATAATAGTTTTTGGTTTGTTTTTGATAACTGTCATTAACCAAGAGCACATGACATTGTACCAATTATTTCGTTGGCCATAACTAACTGTTTATGAGCTAGTGATAAAACTTAGTGGCCTTGACATAAAAGTGATAGAAGAAAACCCCATTAAAGCACTTAAACTGTGAATGCTAACAGACATGCTATTTTTATGGGATTTTCTATTTTGTTTTCGCTAGCGAGACTGACGAAAACTTTCGAAATTGGTGTTAACTTCCGGGAAGACACGTAAATTGTTTCTGAAGTCGTGAAAATCAAGTTTTATACTCCTCTTTAAATCCTCTTTGCAAACTTCGAAATTTGATGCTTAATACCAACTAGTAGTCACTTTCTCGATAATTAACCTCAAAAACACCTACTGCATTTCAAATTGATGCCAAAAATGCTTCCCAAAATAGAAGAAAAGTAGTCCCACAAAAAACATTGTGACTGTTTGCATATCATGGTTTCTTACTTACTTTTTAAAGTTTTAAAGTTTTTGATCTTCATTTTTAACTTTTAACATTTAACTTTTATTACAATCAGATTATTGTATGGACTTTTGATTTTTTAAAATTAACTAATAGAAAAACAGCAGCGTTAAATATGTAGCTGGGCTTTTTAACAGTTTCATTTATGTTTGACGGGCTGTTTCATAAACTTGAAAGGATATGTTAGAATTCAAACTTGACTTTTTAGACTAAAAAACTGCAAAGTGATTAGTATTTGATTAAATACCTACTTTTCAGTTGTGATACTTCCAAATTTGTAAAGTCGGTGATTATTCTCATTTATTAAATTCTGTTTTTTATCAGAACATTTTGTGTTCCGACAAACTTTTTATGATTCTGTTGGCATAAAAAACGTGCGTCAACTCAGTAGGCATTTTTTTCAGTTTTGTGAAACAACCCTTTGATTTGGGGCTGATTCGTGGTTCACAGGTCGTCCGAAACATTTCTAAAATTTCATGTAATTTTTCTACAAATTTGTTAAAAAAATTCCTTACTTTTTTCCAAATTGAATATCCGTGTCCTTATACGCCGCACGAAAAAATTTTGAATCAAGCCTAAGGCTGTATTTCCGAACCTAATACCAACGCTATTAATGTTTTCCGGAAATATCGCCCACGTACGACATTAAACGTTTCATTAGTTTCCAGCCCAACTCAAGCGTACCACTAACTGCCGAAAAAAAGTAAAAACTTGAATTATAGCGTTGGGTCCGGAATTACAACCCTAGGCTTGATTCATTGTATTGTGGGTGGCGTGATTTTATGCATAATTTTAAGTAGCTAACGGAAGTACGGCTGTAAGTATGAATCGACCCTTCCCGCGTTGTATTTGTTTGTGTGCATTGACAGGGTGAGGAGCATCGATTGTTGATCCGTGACGGGAGCCTTTTGTGTTCTGTTAAAGCATTCTCAGCTATATTGTAAAGTCCTCTAGAAGGACTCTAAATTATTGATAATTTTATTATAGTTCTTTTATTGTATGGTCAACACTAAATTTATTATGTTATGATCTCCAATTTTTGTTTCGTTTTCTTAGCAAGTGTTTGCTTTTAGGAAATTACCGGTTCAGATTTTTAGCATGTAAACTAAAATAATTAAACTGATCATTTCGAATTTGTCTTCTATCATTTTTTTGATCGAAATTTATCTAACGACGAACCGTCAACATTTAGAAAACATTGGTGTGTATTACGTGAGTATTTTTTGGATGACATGGTGTTTTTGCTAATACAGCGTGTAACGCTGTCTAAATATGCTCCTGCTGTTACATTTAATGGGAATTGTTTTGTGTCTATGATATGTACAATGTCAATTCTAAATTGACTCATATTCAAGAGTACATGATAGCCTCCACCTAAGGTTGAGGTTCACAAAAGGTGTTAAGGCTATACATACTTAAAAATAAAAAGTAAAAGTGTATGCTAGGTTAAGATTAGTTTGTTTGAACTTAATTGCTCTTTTCACCTTTTGTGAACATTGCCCAAGAGTACATTGGAATTTAATTTGGCTCTTGGGACGACGTATTTGTTATTATTGCTAGCTGCAATGTTAAAGCGCCCGCCAATCAAGTGTGACAGAACATTATGTCTGTTTATCAGTCATTCTCCGTTTGAACGAAACCTGTTGAGCTAATGCTTCATATTTTTTATAAAAAAACTATAATTAGAAAAACCTTTAATCACACAGTGTTAGAGCTGCCGGTCAGCTCAGTTTCCTTGGAATTAGAGATTTCCGTTCCGTGATCCACTCAACGGATTATAACTGAGACAGTGCGCTTCATGTCTGTCTGTGCTCTTGACTATAAATGACTCACGGTGGCTCAGTGCTCAACTGCTCCATGTCAGAACATGTTGTAGCCTGATCGCTGTGCTCAAGGGAGTGTTTCATAAACACAGCTAGTATAAAACTATGTTTAGCACTACCTATTGTGACATTGACCTGTGAAAACCTTTATGAAACTTTTTGTAAAAAAACTGTGATGATCAGCAGATTCTGGAAGCCAGACAAAATCAAATTATATTACGTTATCTGTCATGACGCTAAACTAGTCTCGAATATATCTCCTTTATTGGAACAGTATATGAGTATATACTCTTGGTAGTGCTGATTTGTGAAACACCTCCCCCGTGCTCATGTCCCTGTGGCTCGCTGTGAGCGGGAGTTGGTGCTTGGTCGGACGGCAGTTCTGGTGGTACATAAATTCAATGATATTGTGATTACATTATTTTCTTGTTTCTCATCCGTGTGTCCGCCTATACATACTCTATTTGAATATTGTATTCTGAAAAAAATCATTGCCTACTGTCTTGTGTTTTAACTTGTCAAGTTAGTTCATATTCAATGAGAAACTGGCGTTTATTCGTGATTTGCGTTTCTAAACGAGCTGAATCGCTGCAGTTGACCAGTAACCTCGAAACGCATAGAAAACAACAGTTGTCTAGTTCACTTACCGAAATATCTGTAAAGCTTACGTAACACGGAACTTCCTATCCAATGAATCTGTGAGTTGAATCTTCCACAGTATTAGCCTATATTGTCAAATCCTTAGAAGTATGTGGTGGTATAGTGGATGTTGCTTTATCTGAGTTCTACTGGAATAACTGGTACAGTGTGTAGTGTTTGTGACCGCGTAAACCGCCGGCCGGCCGGTGAAAGAACTTCATAAAACAATTTCATCCAAATCTAGAATGTCATTTCGGCTTAACTTAGACTGCCGGATTGTAACGCCGGACTAATTTGGTCGATCGGTCGAATGTGGACGGCCGCCCGGTGTTTTTGACGTGGAATGTGGAAAAGTCCGGCCGGTCACATACACTAACAGGGAGTCGATAACAACTCTAAGAAAGACAAACTCCAGTTTTGCCCCACAGCTAACGACACGATTTGGCAAGGCACGCGCAAAGGCAAATTTAGAAGACTGAGCCACCTTAAATTACCAAGCGGTGTTTTCTTAAGTTACCAGATTGGCTGAACAAGATATTTTACTTGATAATTGATAGGCACATAAAACTTCACAAATGCCGATATATGTAACTAGCAATTTTAAAAATTGCTCCTCCTAAACTCAGTTTGGCGACTTAGGTTTTATATAATCAAAAAACATTGGAAAACAAATCATCTAACCGTCAAACCACGAACTTAGCTAATTAAAGCTGGTAAACTTAAATTTTTGATAATATAAATAGTACGTGACACTATAAACGTCAATTTCGCTGAATCTTGCTTTTATTTAATTTCATTCAATCTTGCTTTGTCTTTAGTCGAAATATTTTCTATCTGTTCCGCTAAACCAATTTTGAATCCGAAATTAAATATTTGTACATACAGCGTCAACGTTTAA
>JASANF010007287.1:0-31636 GCA_030248245.1 Trissonchulus sp. WLG1_4 | reverse complement strand
GTTTGTTTTTAGATCAAAGAATTTGATCTTGAAGATCGCAAAGCGGAATTTTGCATCATGAGCAAATCTCGATCCATGACTCTGATCGCACCGTAAGTCCGTAAGTAGTCATTCTGTTGCGTGAAAAAGCGTACGCATATCGTCTTACTTTTTTAACAAGAAAAAACCAGAATGTAAAGTTTTACAATTTTTTTTGTTTTACATATTTTTTACATTTCTTGGGCTGTGCATATTTTTATATTTTTTGCACGGTGTATTCTGTTCATACTTCAAAGCCAGATTGGACAAATTTTTATCAGTGGGCCGAAATAGATGTTTAGATTGAGTCCAGACTATTCAGATTAGTTAGAGATCTGAATCAGATAAGTTTAGTCTGAATGGCTGCCTTTTAATACTAATTGTCCGTGAGGCTGCTCGTTTGTCCGTATGCCCAGAATGACAGCGTTATGGCAGTATGGCAGCAGAACTACGCATGTTTGGTGGCTTGATTATTTTGTGTATTTTTTATATGTTTTGATAGTATTATTACAAGTTTAGTGCGTCAGGTATGTTAGGGATGTATGTACATTGTACGTGAAGTCGTGAAGCAAATACGCGGTTCCTCAATTAGACAAAAAATTTGAAAAAGTTTCTGATGAAGTAATATTTGTAGGGGATGGGGGGAAGACTGCCCCCAAACGGTCACAGGGGAGGAAAGCGGGTCACTCTAGTTACAGTAAACGATTTAAACAGTTAAACGATAACCTAATTTTTGGCCAAAAATTGTCGAAACCAGTGCCATTTGGCCAAACAAATGGTAAGTATGGTATGTAACTATACGATTCGAATCGATTACGTATTCGTAGTGTTATGATCGAAATGCTTACTAATGAAATGGCAACTTTTGTTGTGCTCAAAAAATTTTGAGTTAAAAATATGAAAAAAAACGACCCCTGGCTGGCCTCGAACCAGCAAACAGAGGGTTGATACGCCTCAATGCTAACCATTACACCACGGGGGGATACGACACAGATAAGCTAAAATTGGTTTAAGTTAGTTTGTTTTTATTATTTAACACAGTGGACTGATTCCAAAAATTAAATTTATTTCCATAAAAAGAATTTAGCTTAGGTACTATAATAATAATGATCAGCGTAACATAAGCTTTCGTTTGGTATATTCAAATCTGGATTATTATATTTATCATTTTGCTTAGGATAGTTTATATCCTATTAATTATTTTGTTTTTTTATTTCAATATTTTTCAGGTCCGTTGGCATTCGCCAGGAGTGGGTTCGTGCTCTAACAGAGGCCGTGAGCCAAGTGCGATCCACTGAACTCCGGCGCCAGAGCGGCAGCGGATCGAATCTCAACCCCTTGCTTGTGGAACGGGTAGTTAAACTTTTATTAAATGGTTGATTTTTATCCCTTTGATTTAAGGGGGTAATTGCGTTTTTAGGTGTTTTTTTAAACTACCATAACTGCACTTAACCTCAACGAAAACTAGAGCGGTCTTTTTTACATTTTTTACACCTTCTAGCTTTAAAAAACCTATATTTAAAAGCAGATTATCTTTTGCAATTTTACTGCTGCTATCATTTGAATACACCCCATCAGCGGTTTTTTTGACTAACTTTTGCGCCACAGTTATGAAACTCAAGATCAGCCAACAACTACTAAACTGTTTGCAGTTATGCACTGACATAATATTCCCACCCGTTTTTTTTGATATAGTTGATAAGTCGTTTCTACGTTGAGAAAATGACATTTTTGTGCAAAAATCACGTAATTTGACTTTTCTCTAAAATTTTCAAAAGCCCATAACAGCGACTCTACAAACTATTTTTAGAAAAGGAAAAAACGGGTGGGGATATTTTCCTAAAGATAATGTGGTTAAAGTTTCGAAGCCGTAGTCCGTTTTTAGCTTGAGTTCTGTGGGCGCAAAAATTACACTGAAATGTCAAAAACCACGAAAACGACATTACCCCCTTAATTGCATTAGAGCTTTTGTTTTTCGTAGTCATATTGCCACACACTGCATAAAATATGTTATGGCTTGTGCTAAATGTTTATCCAGTTTTCACTTTTCAGCACTACGACCACACAACACATTGGAAAATACAGAACGACCAAAAGTAGCCCTTGAGTGTTATTTACTTTGTTTAGGAATGTGTGCCCGGCACGGTGGCGCCTCCCTGGGTGCCGGACGAGCGGGTCAGTCGTTGTCAGCACGAGCAGTGCAATCACCTGTTCACATTTCTCCACAGAAGACACCACTGTCGCTCCTGTGGACAGGTCAGTGGGTGTCGCAACCATGCCATTGGTCTAGGGTAGTATCCACACGTGTGCAGCGCTGCTGAGCAATCCGGGGGGGGGGGAGAATTACTATTCCCAACCCGCGCCCATGATGCTCATGTCAACTTTATACTGTCAATATTATATGTGTTGGTTTGTTCGTAAAAAAACGTAACTACAGTGCTACAGAGAGTTATGGTTGCTTAGTGGCATAATGGCTTGACAACTGAAATTCTGTACTATATTACGGTTGTACTGACAATGTTAGGAAATGGGTAATTAGTATGAACTGGGCTTTGCTTTGGTTGCAAGTACTTATTGTTTTACGTTTTTCTAGTTCCCCTGACGCTCTTGTTTAAAATTTAAACCATGAGCTAATAAATGGCGAAGTATTTAGTTTATAGTACTGTTTTCTAAACCCGAGACTAAGCCTGAGCCCGAGCCTACATCCCAAAAGTTATGAGCCAATCAATGAAGATATGTGCTCAAGATAGCGAGCGTTCACAGTAATTCGAAATAATATGTAATTGTGTTTAGGTGATTTGCGACTGTTGTCTCGCCCGCGCACCAGTCCACTACCGCGACTATCAAATCGAGATCGTCTGCCCGAAATGCTGCGATCTCATTTATGACTATGGTAGGATAGCCTGGCTTTCTAACTGGAAATTATATTGGTTGCTTTTCGGTACCTATTTTTTCTATCGCACGGGAGGAATATTTTTTTGGACTTAAAACGTCATGTCTTGTGATTCGTAAACTTCTGTAGTTGATTTTTGTGATCAAAATGTTTGGAGGAGGGGTGCGTGGCGATTTTTCCTTCGTGAGCTATCGTTTTTGCTTCCTAAGTCTCCAAATACCAACTTTGGCGTCGCGCGAG
Organism: Trissonchulus sp. WLG1_4; assembly: GCA_030248245.1. Lineage (NCBI taxonomy): Eukaryota > Metazoa > Nematoda > Enoplea > Enoplida > Ironidae > Trissonchulus > Trissonchulus sp. WLG1_4. The sequence goes on along the minus strand of JASANF010007287.1, from coordinate 28,485 downwards.
CCACATTCCTGGAGGGGGTGTGGTGAAATCACCCCCGAACTATCCGCACCCATGTATACTCGTGAATACTTTTATTTTTCATGCGAATAACTGTTGTTGTTGTTGTAATAGCCCCGCCCCATGTTCGCCATCAAGTCCGTGTTTCCAGGCCCAGTTCTCGAGCCACATTGACCGGGTCCGTCCAGAGGTGTTCAGGGGAAAGACCGGTTGAATAGATGTAGGGTATTCAATAAATGTTGTTTGTTGCTTTAGCAATGGAGAACTTTGGAATATGTGAGATTGCTGCCAAGTATCGAACCCTAACGGATCACTTTAAACCCTTACAGCCCGTCACTGGTGCTGCCCTCAACAGGAAACAGTCTATGACCCCCGTTAGTCACCTTTCGATTAAATTTAGGAATTCTTCTCAGGTTCTTTATCTTTCGCCGGGTAAATCGGAATAATTTATTGGTTGGGATTCTCAACAGGGTTGGAGCTTATTCTAAATGTACATTTAGACTCGGTGTCAAGTTAAACACTTTCAACTTTGTGAATCCCAATATTTTAGTACGGAAAATATTAGAAATAAATAATAATGGCATTTCGGACTATTAACCAGCCTCAATGAATGGAAACAAGTCATCAGTTTAGTTATTTTATTCGGACGGAAATCGCGTTGAAAATGCCACGGCAGCTAAAGGATTTAGCAGGAATTGCGTTTGCTTGTGTCAAATAATCTGAATTTGACTGCAACGAACTCGTTAATAAACTGCTCATGCTACGCCTAGTATATCTGACAGTATTTAGTTAATGTTTATTACACATAGAAGTATCGTGCTATAAAATTGTATGCCTTTCTGTAGACTATATGCCCCGTTCATACTTGTCCTTAAGGACATAGGGACAGGGACAAGGAAAATTTTCGGTCAGCTGCTGTGAGGCATCGACAGAACTGTTGTTGGTCTAATTTTTTGTATACAAACAGGACTTGTCTTCGTCCAAAAAATTGGCTCAATTGGCCTCGAAGTTTTCTTGTAACTGCTTCGGGACAAACATAAGGACGAGTATGAACCGGACTTTAGGGTTCACTCACACGGGCGGTTCCAGCCCTCCAAATCGCAGGGGGTTGGCACATTCAGGGTCTGTCTGTTTTAGTCGATTCCCAGCGATCCCGGGACGATCCTGATGGAGGGCCTGCTGTACCGGCTGTCCGGAAACAACACCTGGAAGCCCTACTGGGGCGTGCTCAGGCACGACAAACTGTTGCAGCTATTCAAAGCACAGCATGTAAGCATTCAGACCTCTTAGTATTGATTAGATATTGGTTCTTGTTTGGCATGATTCAAGATGCAGGTTGGATTTAAATTTTAACATCTGACCGATTGCATTAGCCTCGTCAAACAGAAGAATGAAATTTCTAGTTTTCTGTCTTATTTTTATTTAAAGTCCGACAGAAAATAGTTGCACCACTTGAGAAAACGAAACATGTGATTTCGGTACAGGTTTTTTTTTGGTCAAAAATGGCGTCATTTGCAGAAATGAAACTTAAAAATGACGTTCGGAAAATAAAAATGACGAAGCTTTGACGAAAGGTTTTGAGCAAACATTGACGCTGATTTGACCAAATTCGGCCTAAAAATTGAAAAATCCAATTTTTTCTGGGGGCTGCCGCCCCCAGGCCCCTGCAACCGACTGGCTTATCCGTCTTTGTTATTTGCTTTCATCAATGCCTCTGCATATACACGAATACATTTACCTATCTAGTGTACTACTAATCTCATGTGGCGTTCAGCTTCTGAGTTTTTGACGTGATTTACTGTTGATTTCCCGACTCGAAAAAAATTCTTATACGATTTCATTTGACCAAATTTGGCCTAAACAGTGAAAAATCTTCAATTTTGTTTTTGAGGGCTGTCGCTCTTAGACCCGTGCATCCTTCTGGCTTCTTAGTATTCTGAGTTCAAATTTTAGCTCTGATGTTTTCGGTAATTAGTATAATGTTCGGACAATATGCTCTGTTTTCTGTGAATCTGTGAATTTTTGTGTTAATTTGCAAAAACTTTCGAAATTTCTTTCTTTAAATTTTACCGAAATCTGTGGCACACAAATGTACAAGTCTAATGGGGCAAGTCCTCCCAGATTTGGGATTCCGGGACAAGCAAGCCCTCCTTAAAGTTGAAAAAGGTACCCGAAAATTTGAAATTTGCCTCAATATTGCCTTAAAAATGAGCAAAAAGCTAAAAAAATTGCTAAAAATATCCAAATTTTGCAAAAATTTCCATTTTTAGGGAAAGCTGGAAATTTTGGGGTTGTTGTGATGTGAGTAGTCCTCGAGATGTCGGGACAAAACCCTCTAAAATTTTGAAAAATTCAGAAGAAGACACACTAAAACTTTGAAAAATTAAGGACAAGCTTCCTCCCCACACTGAGACACCATGCACAAGCTGCAAGCATTACATGTAACAGCACAAATTAATACTTTTGGTACCTCTCCCTCCTTGGTGCGACCCCCCTCTCAAGTCTCATCAGTCATCGGTCTACTAAATTTTGACCCCCTTTCAAAAAAATTGCACTTTTTACCCCTTAGCTAAACACACCGATTTTAATAATTTTTGGCCAAAATTTAGGTAAAAACCGCTTAAATTTCATAAAAGTCCCGATTTTTTTAAATTATGGCTGAAAATTTTCTGTCAGTACGCCACCGTATGATAACGCTGACTAGCAATATTGCTGCAGCGCAATGGTACTGTAAAGCCATAATCTAATTTTGACGAACGAAAAATAAAAATGACGACAAGAGTTTAAAAATGACGCCAGAATGATGAAATCCGATTTTGAAAAAAACTCTGTTTCGGTACGAAAAGAATAGATTTTGACTATCAAGAGTACAGCAAGTAGTTACAGAAGTCATTCCACTAAAATAAATAAGTGGCGCATCTATTTTTTGTCAGAGTCTAGATATTGTGGTGGACAAATTAGCCTTGTGCATGGTCCTCCTAGAGAGTTGGACTCGTAATCTGAAGGTTGGCAGTTCGAATCCCAACCACATGAACAAGAGATTAAGGTCACATGACGTGCTCCTGCCACCTCAACAGTCCATCCCCACTGGGTCGTTAAATGGGTAGGCTTAACCAACTTTTCATTGTTTTGTTGTTTTCAGGATAAAATACCAGCTAAGAAGATTGTGCTTTTGGGAAGTCAAGTCACAGAACGGGTGGTCAGTTTAATTATTGCTTTCTTATTTTTTTAGTATTGATTACTTTAATTAAAAATGTAAGGTATTTTAAAGTTTTAACGAGCTGGGAATTTTTCATCGAAATCAAGTTTGAGCATGAGTTGATGTAAAAACGACTGTTCCATTGGCCTTAAAAAGACGAATCAATTACTCTTATGGTCTATGGAAATGGGTAAGGAGATTTTATAGACATGTGGGACCTTTTTTAATGACAAATGGGACTTTTTTAATGTGGGACAAAGCATAAGGACGCAAGGGCAGGGACTGACGGGAATGAAATCGGCTTAATAGTGTTTAGCTATTTACGCGGTACGCCAATCAATAATATCAGCCTGATGGCTACGTCAGTGGTGACTGTCAGCAAGTTTAGCGATACTCTATATTGGGAGCGTGAATCTCCCAGACAACTTACCACTGAAGCCCGGTTCATACTCGTTTTTTTATTTTTGTTCCTATTGTTTTGTTTTTAAACAGCTCCAAAAAACTGTCTGGCCGCTAAATTACCCAATTTTTGACGCGAAGAAAGTGTGTGTCAAGTCCAGTTCATATGCGAAAATTAGATTAAACGAATACTGAAAGTATATATGTCGTCAGTGCTTCACAATAGCGGACTACAAGTGTCCTTGACCCCCCTGTCTATATTCTTAAAGACAAGTCTGAACCGTGCTTTAGGTAGACTTAGTCGATGTCTCCCCCGTGTCAGGTGGGAGATATTTAGTTTTTTATTGTTTAGGATGTGGGGGATGATGGGGGTTTCTGTTTCGAGATCTGTCACCAGAACCAGTTCAGCACTCTCAGCTCGGGCCGCGGGTCAGCCAGGGCCAAGCAGCTCAACCAGAATCACTCCCACTGCTTCCGCGTCGATAGCGTAATCACTGGACAAAAGTATGGCACAGTTAACAACTCAGGTTGCATAATATCCTACTTACCACCGTTATTTACCTTACTATACTATATAAACTTTCTTACTCAAAAATAATTACCTTATTACCTTACTATACTATATAAACTTTCTTGCTCAAAAATAATTACGATAATAACTCAGGATCGGCTCAAAGCAGAACTTCATTTTTACGTTATCAGATAGACGCCAAACATTTTTCTATTCAAAGTCAGTTCGTAAAGGAAACCGTTTAACCGCTACACCGGTTTGAAAAAAATAAAAAATTTCCATACTGACATTTTTGGGCTCGAACGTCTACTACGATGAATGTAAGATGTACTATAGTGTCATTTAATTCTCAAATATTCAGACCGTGATAACTTGCCTCAACGTTGACGTAAAAACATAAAATTTACGCCTTTCAACTCAGAACAGTAGGCGCTTTTGATACCTTACTTGACGTATCCCAGTCACGTTTCAACGTTTAAATTTTCAATTCTAAATTATGACGTAAGCTTAGCGTCAAGTTACAGGCCATGCCACCCATCTTTTGAAAGCTCTCTGAATTTGCTTACAAATGATGCTAATAATTAATATTATAGTTGTATCTCTACGCTATTAAATGTTATGCCCCCTTAAGCCTTTGCTTAAGGTAGCGCTCAGCAACAAAACTCATGTTTGGCGCTCGGCTCATGCAATAAGTAGCAACACTACTTTAATTGCATATCAAAGAGACATCAAAAAAACCTATTTACATTACAGATCAGCACTTTAATGTGAGTTTGTCAAATTTTATGACCATGTCGAATTTCCTATTCACACTAATTTTGTTTTTGACCTAGCTCAGCGAAACTAATACCAATTTTGACGATCTTGGTATCAATAAAAAGATCTTTTAAAAATCTAGACGTGATTGATCTTCGATTTTTCATTTCTACTTTTGATTTTGCAAAAAATCGATTTTTCAAAAATCAGCTGTATTTGAGCGACTATAAACAGTGCTGCGAGCCAAAATTTGAAAATCGAAAAAATTTCGCGTCTGCATTTATATTCTTTCTTTCATTGTGCAAATTTTCAACTCAATCGCAAACGGCAGCTGGGACCCAGGTCCAAAAAAAGTAGTCGATTTCGCTACGCAAAAATGTAAGGTTTGCCCACACGTTTCACTTTTTCAAAAATTAGACCTTTCCTAGGACTGCATATTTCCGTTGAAAAAGTTACAAAAAGCCATACTCAATTTTTTAAGAAATTAAATCAAAAATTTGACATTTTCGAAGATTTATCAGCTTTGTAGGTTTTTCATTTTGAATTTGCTATTTTCACGGCAAAATAACTCAGCAAAACTTCAACGTATTCTTAAGTTTAATACATCAATTTGAAGCTAAGAAACTGCATATTTCAATGATATGAGTAATCATTTTATATGGAAACAAAAATTTTTTTGCTACGGCTACAAAATTGTCCAAAAAATTTAAAAATTTTTTTATCACAATATGCACATCAAATGAAAGCTATTTTCGTTTTGAACAAATTTGCTTCAAGACATGGTCAAAAATGTCGCTGAAAAAAATCAAGCGCCAAAGTCCGTTCCCCTGAGCGCCACCTTAACAGGCTGACTACACGGATCACACCATGTGGGATCAAATCTCAATGCCTTTCAAAAAGGCTGCAATTTTTTAAAATTTTTGGTAGTGAAGGAGCATCGCGTCGCAGATGTAAACAACTGAACCCAAAGTTGTCACGAATTTTTAGCAGTGGTTCCAAAAAAGAATGTTTTTTAAACCGTTTAGTTCGATTGAAATAACCCTTTAATCTGATAAATGAATGGGTTCTTAGTCTCGATCTAAACTGTTGTTTTTTTATTTTTTCAGGTGGCTGAGTCTGCTAGAAGAATCGGTGGGAATCGATGACCTCTGACCTGAACACAACGAATTTCCCATGACATTCACTCACTGTCTTTGCTTAGCTATGATTGTCTGAAATGATTACGTTATTCGGATTTGTCATTATAGACGATAGTTGTGGATAGATATATTGATAATTTTGACATTTTTGTATTCAGAAATTGCGTTTCTTTTTTTCGAGATTGATGCCCGCTTCCCACTGCAGGTTTAAGGTTTAAGGTTTATGGTTTAAGGTTTAAGGTTTAAGGTTTAAGGTTTAACGTTTCATTCACACTGGCAGTTTAAGGTTTAACGATATTTGAATGTTGTATATTCATTGGCTGGATGCAGAAGCTCCGCCAACACACAGCTCGGAGCTGATTGACAGAATATACAAGCTCCGCCTACAGCTCGTAACTGATTGACTGAATGGAGAAGCTCCGCCTACAGCTCGTAGCTGATTGGCTGAATCCTTAAACCTTAAACCAAAAAGTTGAAATTTTTCAACATCGTTAAACCTTAAACCTTAAACCTTAAACCTTAAACCTATGCAGTGGGAATGTACAATATGCTCACTTCATGTTCTACGTTAAACCTTAAACCTTAAACCTTAAACCTGCAGTGGGAAGCGGGCATTAGACCTAACATCATAATAATGCTTTTAATGGTAATTTTTTAGATTTTGTGAATATTATTTTGTATTTTGTGAATATTATTCAAACACTTGATCAGTCGCCTTCGCCCGTTGGCTGTACTTTTGTGGCATTTATATTTATTGATAATCACTGTATATAATTTACTTTTTTGTAGTTTGTTTATTGTTTGTTGTTTGTTTTTTGCACTGCTAGAGTTTATGTAATTATTGTAATAATTCGCTTCGCTTACTGCCTACTAGATATTGATTATTTGCAATTGTGTTGTGCAAAGTTTATTTATAATCGTGCTTTTATTCAAGAGGGTTTTATGACCTATCCGTAGTATTTATAATGTGATTCGGTTTGCTATTCGTTATGCAAGTCACTGTGGGACCATTCCTTTACTTGTAAGCTTTAATCCGTAGGGCATTAGTAAACATGATTTGTAACAGTGTTTATTGTCTGACTAAAGTTAACTCGCTTAATCCGGTAAAGAAATGGGCCCTAAATAAAACTTGTATTGGTTCATAGGATTGCACGAGTTTTTAGTCGGGCCAAGACAAAAACTGAAGCATCTTATTTGTGAACAGCTTTGTTGAATAAAGTAGTCCGTTTTAAACTTGTTGTGTTGTGGTATCTGCCCGTGTGGTTTAATTGCATCGATTTTTGACGAGACGAATGCAATGCTTAGGATTGATTGTCTCAGTCGGCTTAGGATTGATCGTTCAACGTGCTAGGTCAATATTCATGCATATGTATAGCCATAACATGCTTTCAGTTGAAGGAATTGACCAAAAAACATACCAGCATTATTGCTTATTACTTTTTACTATTTATTAATTCATTAGCGTATGGCCGCAAGTATGGATGGACTGTAACTGGACTAAATCGGCTTACACAAAATCGATGACGCTTATTTAATAACTCTGAACTTCGGACACTTGGAATGCAGTCCGTTTTAGTCCGGTAATAGTGGATACATTGACTCCTTTCTGTTCGGGTCTCTTCCGATTATTGCTGTGATAATTTGCTTGTCGATAATAATTGATTGATTAATATATTTTTGTTAGTTGTATTACGTGTTAATTTTGACTTTCCTGTATTTATTTATCTTAGATTTGCAACCTGCACAGTGCACAATATTTTTTTATTTAGTTCGAGGTTATGTTGAGGCTAGCTACTATCTTTGTTTGCTGTAGTGTAAACCTAAACTACTCTGGTATTGAGTTAATAGTTGACTTGGAATTTTTAAATGAAACAGGATATTTATCAATAAATATGAGAAAATTGTGTAATTTTTAAAATTTCCACTCGGATCCTCCTCAAGCAATAAAATTAGAAACTACTTCATCTACTCCCGTCAAAAATGTGTAAGAATGTCACGAAATGGTTCTTGACTTATAACAAGCATCGAAAGCACTGTATATTAGGATATTTTGTAAATGGTGTTGTTTTTTGCTGACTTTGCTTTATCGCTGCTGTGCGCATAGTTGTGTCGTGTATAGCATAAGACTATTGTAATTTCTAATGAAAACTTTTAGTTGTGAAAATTTTTCTCATTACCATGTTGTTAATTTTGCTCAGGGTCTATTCAACAAAAATTGAATCAATTGGGTTAGATTAGCTACTTAAGATTAACTACAATTTCAAATTGTCTTCTGCGGCATACAACTGTGTTGAAATTCAGTTTTCAAGTTAATCGCGTTAGTTTTATAGAAGTTATGTACATACATGTACACGGGGTCTCGGTCTGGGGGGGCTTGTCTCTGGATTTATCGAAATTTTAGGGGGGATTTTGTCCCGACGTTTATGAGTCTTGAATTTACACTGATAAAAACGCTAAAAATTTCCAATTTATGCCAAAATATGGTAAATTTTTGCAATAGTTTAGCGATTTTTTCAGTTTTTTGGTCATTTTTGAAGCATTTTAGAGCGTCCAGCGCAAACTTTTTAGTTTTCGTGCACCTTTCAGCACCAAGCGGGGCTTGTCCCGATTGCTTAAATTCGAGAGGGCTTGTCCTGGAATCTCAAATCTGGGGAGTGGGGACTTTCTCCCCCCAGACCCCCCATGTATGTACATGTGTAGTTATATATCTAATATAGATATAAAACCGAAGTTGATTTTGGAAAGATACTACATATCTGGCCTTACTAAAATGACTAAGCCACGAAAAATTTTGATGTTTTTCGTGAACTTGCAAAATGCAACCGTTATAGTGGAAGAATGTTTTTTAGTTCATAATCGTCTAGTGTGTGAAGGACTCATATCGTTATAAATAAGATATTTTCAGTTGTATAACGCTCTACTTATTTTGAAAGTTTGCCGAACTGTTTTGCAAATTGTATAGTTGAATTACGATTTTAGTAGTTTGCTCTTGTTAAACACTTTTTGTTGGTGTATGTATGATGTGTAAGTTGGCTCATGTTAAATGTAAGCGGTATTAAGGTGCATGATTTTTTGAAAATTTTTTGAATGTGTCTTTGCGATCAAATTTTTTAGTATGATCATAACTTTGAACATCAGACGCTGGAGTAGGATTTTTTTTTGGGAGGGGTCAAACCGGACTGAGGGGGAGAGGTGAATATCCTGGCATTTTTTTGAGCAAAATTTTATGGAGGGGGTACCAAAGATGCACGGGGGGAATCGGCGAGGGGGGGGGGCCCGACCCTTGGCGGGAAGGAGGGGTGGTCTCTAGTTTTGGCCATTTTTCGGCGGCAGCCGAAAATTTTTCACAATTTTGCGATTTTCAACTCATTTTTGGGGTACTTTTTTGGCCACAGGCGAAAAATTTTTCAACTTTTTACGCATTTTTGGGGCACTTTTTGGCCATCAGAGGGGGGGGTGGGGGGTGGAGGGGGGGGGTGCCGGATGTCTGAAGGGGGGTGGATACCCCCTTTACCCCCCCGCCCCCAAGGGCATATATGGTAGCGACATTGATAGACTGGGGCGTATCAACATACTTTGTGGTCATCCTTTTTAGTGCAAGATTGTCTTTTGTGCATAATTAAAAGTTGAGTGAAGCTGTGTATTACAGCCAAGGTGCAACGAAAAACTAGATAAAACGTTTTGGGAAAAATTTTTGGGCAATCGGGCACGCCATCTGAAATAGTGGCGCCAAAAATAGGGTTCCGGGCCAAATGAGGTTTGAGTGAAAATATGCCAAGCCTAGCCTCAATTTTGGCAGGGAAGGAACTGACCCCCCCAGCCCTCGTTTATGTATTTCACAACGTTGTATCTGTACGGTTGTCCCTGAGCACATTTTGTACTTCGTGTTCCTGGTGTTTTAAAAGTTACCAAAAAGCCTACTCTGTGTTTTTGAATGTGTGAGCTAGACTTTTTAATTTGTTACGCAAAACAGTCATGATGGTGTCGACATTATTTTTTTGTACATTGGCTCAGGGATACGGACAAGCATACATGTAACGGAGTAAAAAACTGTTTTTTGGGGGGGGGGGGCCTCTCCGGCCAAATTTGGTGACCCTCCCCGCCTGATCAACCAAAAATACCCCAAAATTTTGCGAAATTTTGTAAAATTTTCCTGAAAAAGTGCCACTGTTACTAAACTTTGCCCCGTTTCGGGACCCTCCCCCGGCTCTTCGATTTGGGGGTTCCCCCCTCATACATGTCCGGACAAGTAATAAACAAGTGTGTGTGTCAATGTTGTGCATGGCTTTCGTAAGTTCTGTGATTACTGTAGTTTTCTAAAGTAAACTGGGCTTTCTAGTCCCTAGTTGGTATGTGGTTTCATGGATACATTCCTAAGCAACTGTGCCTAAGCTACCATTGTTAACTGTGCTGGGGTCCTGTTAACTGCTTTCAACTACGTGCTTTCTTTTCGGGTTATCATCATACCAGCCTAAGCCTGTGCACAAATGGTGTCCAAGTTGTCATGTTAAGTCTCACCTGTGGGGTTTTGTAGGCTACAAAGGACAAAAATTGTTAGCTTGTGACGGGCTACCAGATTTCATAGCTCTTTGAATGAATGTAATTATAACAGCTATTGACCCAGCTGGTTTAGGTGTGCAAGCAAGTACCGGCTACCTAATTCAGTTGCTGTGCCAGGTTTGTATTACATTACATATTTATATAATTTGCTTATTGAAATTTGTGATTTTATCACGCCCCGTTTTTCAGCTAGAAAACAAAACAGCTTTCAGCTATGTGCGGATAAATCTTTTTACGCTTCCTGTAAAGTCCGGTTCTACTAGTCAGTGTAGCGCCACAGAGAAACCATTGGTATTAAAAATAATTAAAAATCTGTTTTGTGTGGATTTTTAAATGTGTAAAGTTAAGCGAAGGTAACCCGACTGGTTACATACTACCAAGAGTAGGTTGGTTGGTACTACAGCAGTTTGCTTGAAGTGTGTGCATAAATTACAACGTATGTGTTTTTTAGCGGCCATGTGTTTTTTAGCGGCCAATAGAACCAATTTATTCTCCAGCTGTGCAGAATAGTCAGTCATTCATTAGGTCGTGTCTTTTTCACTGCACCGACCTGTGGTGAATAAATATTATCCAGAATAAATTTTTCTCCAGTTATCCATTAAAATTTGGCTGTGTCATTTAGATGTGCTTATCTTAGCTTAGCAGTCTGAATCAGGGGTGGACGCGGGTCGTGGGTACCCGCGGGTTGGGTTGGGTTTGGTTGGGTTTGGTCGGAAAATTTGAGCCGTGGGTCGACCCGCGGGTACCCACTTCAGGCTGCGCGGGTCGAAAAAATTTTTTCCGACCCGCGTAAACTGGAACCTGAAGAAATTGTCGACAAAGGTCCCCCCTTGGTTTTTATAGTCCTGCCAAAAAAATTTCTGATACGTCTCCAATTGAGAAAATTTGGCCTAAAAATTAATATATTCTAAAAAATTTTTCCTGGGGGCTGCCGCGTCCAGACCCCAGCAAACTAGGGCCCTGGGGGCTTACCATTCCTTGTTGTTAACTTTCATGAAAGCTTATATATGCTTGTGTAATATACTGTCTGATATGAAAATCCCATCTTTTTTTTTAATTTACCTGTCGGAAAAATTTTTTGATTACGTCTCCAGTTGACCAAATTTGTCAAAAAAATAGAAAAATCCATTTTTTTCTAGGGGCTGCCGCCCCTAGACCCCCGCAACGGTTTATTTACTTTGAACGACACGACCAAATTTACATTTTGTCATGTAAGCCACTTCGCCAATAAGTGTAATAAGTGTAAAAATAGTTGGATTCTGTGGGCTGAGCTCAGACCCCGCAATAGTGAGTTTAAATAAGTCAGCAAAGACAAGGTACGACCCCCCTTTTTCAAAATCATGGCTACACGCCCCTGTATAATGTACGTTATGGTTATAGAGTGGTGGGTCAAAGTGGGTCGCGGGTCGGGTTTTACGGCGCGGGTTGGGTCGCGGGTTACCCACGAGTGTCGAGTCGTGGGTTGGGTTGGGTCGCGGGTCGAAAATTTCGACCCGCGTCCACCCCTGGTCTGAATCAGAGCACATTTGTTTCTCATTCGCTCAACTACTAGGGAGTGGGGCCTATTCCTTTACCAAAGTCCTAAACTAAACGGACTAGGCCCTAGCTCAACTTCTCACAAGTTAGCAACAGGATTCAACATGACTAAGACCAGGGCCCGATTTAGTGAAGCGAAATGCTCGTCATCGAAAATGTTCGTGATCGAAAAAACAAATGTTTGTCAACGGAAAAGCAAATGTCGTTGAAATTTTTTTCGATGACGATCTTTGGTCTTTTCGAACATTAATATGTCCTAAATGCCAAACGCTCGTCATCGAAAAAATTTTCAACAACGAACATTTGCTTTTTCGATGACGAACATTTTTGATGACGAACATTTCGCTTCGATAAATCGGGTCCAGGAGAAGTTATTTCTGACTTTTGTTCTCATATTTTTACCCTGAATAAATAATACAAAAAATTTGTAAAATGATAAATTTGTAAGAATTTTCAAGACTGCGTGTAGCTCCGCCTGCCTTTGCAGTCAATGCACGCGAATTTAACACATCAGTCTCATGGTTCTATCAATCTCATGTAATTTTATGTAAAATATAAATATGGCTATATCACAATGTTTCATTTTATCGTTCATTTCTATTAGGTATATAGTTTATTAACATATTTTCTTATTTTTTTTGCGAACTTGTTTTGGTATTGATTGCTCTTTTGAAAATGGTACAACTGAACGGACGTGAAGTCAGCATCCTAGCGTTAATATGCGCCATCTTACTACCGGTACGTTCAACTACGCGAGTGTCCACAATGGAAAAGTTTTAAGTAATCAACTGCTGTATTGTAATTCCACAGCAATTGACGATTCATTTTAAGGAGGCCAGACTGCCAGCTAATAAATACTTAGCGCAACAAGCAGCAATTTTATGCAAAATTTATTGAGTTTTGATCCATGGTCAAAGCAGAATTGAAGTCATGACCAATAGTCAGTGCAACATATAATCGGTAGAACAGACATCAGCTAGAAGAAGTCCCTTCAAAGGAAGATTGACCTGTCGCTCACATTTTTTCAACTTTTACAAAAGTTTTTTGGTATTTTTGTAAAACGTTTGTAAATTTTACGTCGAATATAGTTTTAAATAATTATGTTGAACAACAATTTCCCTATCTTCTGAAATAAAAAAGAAAAAATGGTGTAGAGGATCGTGTCTGGGACTTTTTGTGTGGACTTGGAGAATGCTTAATAACACTGCACCCAACAGAACCCACAACTCTGGCAGCCCCAATTATTATTCTTATTAAGCCGTTAACATTTTTTTCAAACAATGCGGGGATTAAACGATAAAACTTGATCGGCACCTCGCTTACGTGGCCAACTCGATGCCAGATTTAAACGTAGTCCTTTTAAATCTACCTCACTCAATCCACACACGGTTTTCTGAAGTAGGTACACCATGGTTTAAAATGCCTCAAGCTTGGTTTATGCCTGTCCGTATTTGCGTCTATAAGCCAGTGCAGACTCATAGTTGTAAATGCAATCTGTTTGTATCTTCCAGTCTAGCTCATGCACCCGAAATTAGTCTCTGATTGACGAAGTTTTGTACAGCAACTACAGTACCGACCAAAATTACTTGCTACAGACTCCGGAATCAAACCGGAGTCGGACTCGCTTGACTCCGGAGTCAAACACAGTGACTCCGTGACTCTACCAAATGACTCCGTGACTCCGTGACTCTACCAAATGACTCCGTGACTCCGAGACTCCACCAAATGACTCCATGACTCCGTGACTCCACCAAATGACTTTATGACTCCGTGACTCCACCAAATGACTCCGTGACTCCGTGACTCCACCAAATGACTTTATGACTCCGTGACTCCACCAAATGACTCCGTGACTCCGTGACTCCACCAATTGACTCCATGACTCCGTGACTCCACCAAATGACTCCGTGACTCCACCAAATGACTCCGTGACTCTGCGACTCCACCAAATGACTTTGTGACTCCGTGACTCCACCAAATGACTCCGTGACTCCGTGACTCCACCAATTGACTCCATGACTCCGTGACTCCACCAAATGACTCCGTGACTCCGTGACTCCACCAATTGACTCCATGACTCCGTGACTCCACCAAATGACTCCATGACTCCGTGACTCCACCAAATGACTCCATGACTCCGTGACTCCACCAAATGACTTTATGACTCCGTGACTCCACCAAATGACTCCGTGACTCCGTGACTCCACCAATTGACTCCATGACTCCGTGACTCCACCAAATGACTCCGTGACTCCACCAAATGACTCCGTGACTCTGCGACTCCACCAATTGACTCCATGACTCCGTGACTCTACCAAATGACTCCGTGACTCCACCAATTGACTCCATGACTCCACCAAATGACTCCGTGACCCACGACTTATTGACTCCATGTACTGACTCCTTGACTCAATTAACTGACGCCGTGACTGCATGACTTACGGAATCCGTGACTCCATTAACTGTGACTACGTGAAGTTGATTACAATTTTAAAACTACTTACAACTAAAAGTTAAGGGTCTTGATAAAAGTTAAAAATGTTGCTATAAAATTAGAACTAAATTTTGACTTTTAAATTTTTTACTTTCATGTTTCATCGCCGAATTCTACATGAAAATCGCGCTAAGGTAAGCGTTCACTCGGTAATTGAAATTATGACCTTGAAGTTATCCCATTATAATTAACTAAATTTGATTCGTTGCATACTTGTCAGCTGCATTCTTGTGATGATGACTGATTCATTGTCTGCCAATAGAAATTTTCACGTGTTTATGCTGCCCCGAAGACCATGAGCTGTGTTTTGCGAGCTGTGCATTTTCATTGGCTGAAACCACCTGCTGTGGCCTAACTAACATATCAGACGGAATGGCTTTTTTGCACGGTTCCTCCCCAAAGGTTTGCGTGGTTAAACCGTTACACCTACACAGTACACATTCAGTGGATAGTTTATACATACTTTATATGCAGTAATAGGTATGGTCGAAGTCCAATGTCGATGCATTCGTAGCCGCTCTCGTCCTTACCGAGAATAGCATCAGTCCACTGTGGCAGTCTAGTCGCAGTGATTTTGAATCAAACTGCGCGTTGTTTGAAATTTGAGCACTGTGACAATGTGGCTACTGGCTACTTTCTGACCAATCATGACAATAGTTTTTGCGGATTTTCGAACGTTGAAACTGTCATAGCTTTTAGCTTTAAATCTGGCTGTTGATACTTAGATACGCCGTTACTTGAAGTAGTTGCTACTTGCTTTGAGCTAAAAGTTGTTGCTTGGCGCTTGCCACTTGCAGTCTGCGTAAGACCGGGTTCACACTAGCACTTGCACAAACATAACGGGTTCACACTACTCAAAAATTGCACAAGCACAAGGCCTAAATGAAAATTTTTAACTTTTGCACAAGCATAGCCAATCAGCGCGCAGCGTCGCTGCTGCCTGACTGAGCGGGAAAGACGTTAACTGCGCGGGCTTGCATTTGATTGGCTGTGATTGTGCTTGTGCTTGTGCCAAAACTGCCAGTGTGAACGTCTCTGCGTTGTGCTTGTGCTTGTGCAAAATGCAGTGTGAATCCGGCCTAATAGTGTTGTGTGGCGTGCTTTGCAGCTTTGAGTATGGTACTGGGTTGTCCTGCGCTCTGTTGCTTGGAGAATGGAAAGTGAGTTGGTGCTGACAGCGGAGCGCACTTGTTTGGACAGTGGTCACTGGTCAGTGGGTTGGTGCTGTGCTGTGCTTGTTGTTTGGAGTATGGGCTTGGTCTAAGCCTAGTTGCTTGGACACGGGACAGTGGGTTTGTGCTGAGCACAGTTGCCTGGAGAGTTAAATGTGCTGTTGCCCTGTGCGCTGTTGATTGGAGTGCGGGTTAGTACTGAGCACACATGCTTGGACAGTGGGTTTTGCTGCTCACTGCTGTTGCTTGGAGTGCTGGTTTCTGCTGACTGCTGCTGCTATGACTGGGTGTTTGTGCTGTGCACTGTGTGTGTGTGTGAGTGTGTGTGGCATTCTGCACTGTAGAATTATGAAATATAAAAGTCAAAATGTATATTTCATAATATATTCATAAAGTGGGGGGTGGGTGTGTGGGGTGTGGTGGTGGTTTGGGGGTGGGGGTTTTTTTAGGGTTTTTGTTTGGATTTTTTTTTTTTTTGTGTTTTGTTTTTTTTTTTTTTTTTTTTTTGTGTTTGGTTTGGTTTTTTTTATTTTTTTTTTTTTTTTTTGGGGGGGATGAAGAAATAAATGAGTGGGAGGCAGGGAAGAAAAATCCCAACAAGAGAGGTGAGAAATCTCCTTTCTTTAAATAAAAATTTTTCTAATAAAAAAAATAAAAAAACGTAGTTAAATTTCTGTATGCGGCGTGGAGAAAGGGAAAGGGAAGGGGGGGAGGGTGGAGGAGAAAAAAAACACGGGCCAAAGTTTGGTGGCCAAGGAAAAAAAAAAAAGGTGGGGGGTGGAAAAAGTTTGATAATAGATATAGGGGCGGCTGAGGCCGCCGCGTAAAAATCATATAATTCATATTCCAGAAGTAACAAATATTACTCATGAAAGAAGAAATCGAAATTTTTTAACTTGAGAAATAAGAATTTTTCCGCAGTGGGAAGCGGGCATAAGTAACAAGTGTTCTCCCGGAGCCGTCTGTCAGCGGTACGGGCTCGGGAAAACAGGGATCAATGGGCAACTAATCGGATAAGCAGCTAGTGCGAAGTCTAACGGGCTTTTGGATGGGCATTGAGACATGTGGAGTGCGGACTGCGGACCGGTTTTGGTGACCGGCCGAAATTTACTGCCGGCCGCCTTCCTGGTTAAATCCGGCCGGCGATGGCCGGCCAGCTAAATCCAGCCGGCGCCGGCTGGCCAGTCTGATACCTTAACTGGAAAAATACGGTGTTTTGAAACGGTGGACTATTGTTTTGACCAAATCGGCCCGGAAAGCTTTCAAATTATGATGGCGGCCATCCGTCTGGCCAAAGAAAACCCGATTTAACCGGTGAGCCATCCGGTCGGCCAGTCAGCCGGTGATGGCCGGTGTCGGCCGAGCCCTTCCGGCCGACCTCCAACACTTGCGGACATACCGGCCATACGGGCAAAGCTGTGATTTCCTACTCTAGTCTAAAATTGACGTTCGTCTAGTAATTGAGCCTTACTTTGACTTTAACCTTAATTAAAGTCTTTGCTTTTGGCTATATATTCGGATTTTGCCCTGGACAAAGCTTCATGTCATTTATTGTACCAAGAGTACATAATAGGGACGTATTCTATTCCTGTTCTATTCTAGGGACCTATTCCCTATTATGTACTCATGATTGAACTTCTGAGCCTGCTTGCTCGAGTTCTCAACATTTTCAGCCGAGTTACACTGTATATAACTAACTACATACGCCGGACTTTTCGGCTGATGAGTAAAAAAAAGCCAAACGGATGTCCAGCTTTATCGACAAAAGTATGATTCCGACACCCGGTTTAGTCGTTGCCTTTGTCCGGATGTTCGTTCAGCTGTTTGACCATATGCCCCCCTACTCCCTACGTGCGTACGCCGTACAGAAATTGGCGCGATGGCGCCCAGTACTAGAATTAGAATTTAGTACTTTTGCAGATTTTCATAATTGGAATTTGAGACTCATCAGCTGTATATATTCGCTCAACTATTGATGCACGCTAGGGCAATAAAGTTAAACTTTAAGTTTAACTAAAATTAAAAAAGTTTGGGGTCTTACTTTAACTTTAACTTAAATGAAAATGGTCTAACTTTTTGCCCTAATGCACACTGCTTTTTTAAATTTTCCTATCTAAAGATTTTGATTGTTATTTATCAATACATTAGCACTTGCCCCGCTGATTTGTGTCACTATCTCAGCTTACCAACAGTTGGAAACAGACTCATCGAAACAAGTTCCTAAAATAAAAAATTACAACCGGAAAAGCACACAATTTTCAACTTTCGATCCAAACACAAATACACGGAATAGTTCACCTACATAGAGAACACAGTTCTACAGAATTACACACGACACAGATACAGAATACATGCACGTAAATATTTGCGTATAGGCTATACACTTATTTGACGCTAACTATTAAGCAAGTCATAGTCATTGCCTGGAATAATTTAGATAAATTAAATTAAAACTGTTAGTAGTAAACACAATATTTTCATGATACATAGATTACAGTAACAGTATTGCAATAGATTATGCAAGCCAGACAACAAAATTATATAACTGCTACACTGACATTATGACAAACACTTGAAAAAAAGTTTAATATATAGTAGGACCTCCTTTCTGCTTGAGAACTTCTGGAATAACAGTAAATACATGATTAATGTACTTTCTACAAACAGTCTTGTTAATTTTTTTATTCCAAAAATGCAAAATTCCATTTCGGAGATCTGTTTTGTGCTTAGGTTTGACTTCCGATCTCAAGTATTCTTTCAGTTGGTGCCAGGTATTTTCAATTGGGTTCAAATCGGGACTCTCGGGGGGCCAATTTAGCTTGGCAACAGCATTGTCTGCAAAAAATTTAGTGGTCAGTCGACTAGTATGGCAAGGAGCGTTATCAACTGCCAACACAGTTCCCGGATGCTGACGTAGGAAGGGCAGATAGAACTCTTGGATAATCTTGCAAAACAGCATGCTGTCCATTTTTGTCTTGCCGTCAAAAACGCAAATATCACTCGCCCCTGAATATGCAATAGCGGCAAAGACATGAAATTTGGCTGGATGTTTCTCCCTGCAAGATAGTACGATGGTGCTTGAATCTTCTTTTTTCCGAAAACACTTGCGCCTGTATGATTCTACCTGAACCGTACATTCATCCGCGAATGCCACGCGGGCCAGGTCAATCCGTCCCTGAAAAAAATAAGCAGTAAATGCCTATTATCATTCAAAAAATTACTGCAAATAGCAAATTGCCTGCTGAACTTTTTTGTGAAAGGAAATTTGCTTGGTTAGGGTTGATTTTTTGCCTACACCTATGTACCTACCTCATTAAAACATAGGGTCATTATTTTGCTATTATTTCGTTTGTTATTTGATTCATACTTTTTAACGCAAACGGACAATAGGACAAATTGACAATAGAACATACGGACAAACCTGCAATCATGCTTTTGAGCTGTATGTCCGTTTGACCGTATACCTGACAGTTGAGGCAGAGCGGATTGGAATTTATTGTCGGACATACGGTAAAAACAGACATTACGACTTGAGCGCAAACGGATACACGGTTCAAGTCAACGAACAAGTCCGTGAATTAAACAGCCGTTCCTTTTGGACTCCTGGTCCTGATGTCCGATCAGCCGTTTATCTGTATATGCCATTACTTAATGTCCTTCGTACAAATCGATCCTTATATATTTATGCCACTAGATGGCGCTTAGTGTTGATGACCGGCCGGAGTTTTCGGCCGGTCGGCCGGCCGCGGCCAGGCCCACGGTTGCCGGCCTTCTTCGGCCAACCAACCTGCTGGCTAAATCCGGCCAGCCGTCCAATTCCAGCCGACGCCGTCCGGCCGGCCAGATACTTCAAGTGAAAAAATCTGTTTTTTACCGGTGGACTGTTGCTTTCACCTAATTTGTCCGAAACTAGTTTTAATTATGATGCCAGCCATTTGTCTGGCCGACAAAAACCGGATTTCACCGGTTAGCCGTTCGGCCGGCGAGCCGGCTGGCAGCGGCCTGTGTCGATCTTGCCGGCCCGAATTCTTCTTCGGCCGGCCGTCGGCCGGCCTGTCTGGCGGCTAGCCGGAGCCGGCCAGCGCCGGCGGCGCCCGATCGCCGACAATAATGGCGCGTGCTCCATTAATGAAAAGATTTTATAAAAAGAAACGATATGCAAGTTTTGATCTTCGGCATAACCGTATTTTTTGAATTTTTGATGACAGTATCAAGTTCTTGAACTTTAGGATAGGATCAAACTTTAACCACTTTTTGATATGTGGATCGAATAAGGTAGTTCTGCGGAAATGATTATAAAAGCCAATGACTTTCAAAAAAGGAAACTTGTCAGGGTCCTAATCTAAAATATAATCAGAAATATTTAAATTTAAATTTTAATTTTAAAAATATTTTTTCTCGCATGAACTTGGTCAATACTCACTATATAATGATGATGAGTAGTCTCAATACTCAATACATGAAGATGATGTAGTACTGGAAATTGGGCACAAAAACAAGTGTCACCCCTAGACTGAGCCCGGGCCGACGCCAATTGAGCGGGCAGGTCCTCGCCGAGTGTGTGCTAACTGCTAAGTGGGGGCGTGAGTCCAAAACTGACAGCTTAAACCTACCGGCCAACCACTGCCACTGTAGAGGCTAGAATTTAAACTTTCAGCGTATTACTTACTATTTCTGTATTTCTGCATTAATTCATACTTTATACAACCGTATGTCCGCTCAGCCGGCTCAATGACGTCATCACTAGTGTTGGTGGGCGAGGTCTTCCGGCCGGCCTGCCGGCCGTCTTGCTAACTGGTTAAATACGGTTTTTTCTGACCAGATGGATGGCCGGCTTTGTAATTTTAATGTCTGCCGGGCCAATTTTCTCGAAGAAACAGTTCTATGGCAAAAAACGGATTTATCTAGATAATGTACCCGGCTGGGCGACCGGCGCCGGCTGGATTTGGAGCGCCGGCCTGCGCCGCCGGCCGGCGACTGTGACCCAGGCCGACGGCCGGCCGGCCGGCCAAAAATTTCGGCCGTTCACCAACACTAGTCATCACCAGCATAGTGCAGTAGATCAGCCAGCGTGGGACTTCATTTTTGCGTCACTTTGCCTACATACGGCTGGATCGAGCCGATCTTGCACATTACACGGCGAACGCCACTTCGTTTGTTATCTTTCACAGGTTTACCGAAAATCACAAGTTTTTTGTATGAACAAATGCTTCACTTTTCCTCCAACCCCTCACCTATCACGTGACGCCTATTTTTTCATTGCACCTGATTGGTTAGTGCCCATCAGAGATTTACATTTTGACCAATGAAATTATCAAGGTTTAACATTCTTAAAACGCTTAACTGTGAGTCTCGACTTTTTCAGCAAACATCTGGAGTGCCGGCAACCCAGGCTAACATCTAACACGCTAACCCACGCTAACGCAGTAGCTCAGTACGGGGCTGGCCAAGCTAGAATACTTGTCTGTGTCAGTAAAGAAATGCTTAAGCCAGTATTCAAAAACTTGCAAGAGAATGCACTATAAAGTATGCATTTGTAGGCATCGATTAAACAAGCCTACACGAAAACATGCCTGACAGACAACAGTTGTCTGTTCTGAAAAAGCTGATCTAACTTTTTGCTTGAAGACTAAAGCCTGGTTCATACTTGTCCGTAAGGAAATGACCGTAAGACAGTGCAGAGAAACTGCAACAGATAGAACTAATCTTTTTTGTGAATTCATAGACATCGACTAACGTAGCATACACATTAAATATTAGCTTACTAAATTTATCCGCTTTTTTGCAGCAGCTGATTAAACTTTTTGCTTACGGACAAACGGACACCCGTACGGACAAGTATGAACCGGGCTTAACGGGCCCTGGCGGACGACTATGAACTGAGCTTATGGTGAAATTTGTCACCTTTTAGGCTCGGTTCATACTTCTATACGGACATACGGGCAAACGGACGAAGGGACATTTGGACAAAATGAACGGCAGAAAGGCCGTTTGATTCATACTTTCGTCCGTTCAGCCGTATGCCCGTTTGCCCTTCAGTCGTATGTCCGTTCATCCGTAAAAAACGGCACAATTTGACTTTGTCCGTATGTCCGGCAAAGTTAAATTCAGTTCAACTCTGCCCGACATTATAGGGCATACGGACAAACGGACATACGGCTCAAAATTATGAATCGCACCTTTGTCCATATGCCCGTACATCCGTATGTCCGTACGTCCCAATGACCGTTTGCCCTAAAAAGTATGAAATGAAAAAACGGACAAAACTTGCTTTGTCCGTGTGCCCTATGTCCGTTTGTCCGTATGCCCTATTGAAGTATGAATCGACCCTAAAGGGCCCTTTTTTAAACTGGGATGCGGGGTATTCTTAACCCATTAAAGTATCCCATAAAAATGAATGCATGCCGACACAATCAGTAATTAAGAAAAATTAAAATGCTAAAAAATGTCCACAATTGACAAGGTGAAATGCATAAATAATTTTTAACCCAGTCTTTGGTCTTATTAAACACATTCTTACATCCAAGTTCTAACATATGTAAGATTGTGTACAGAATACGATGTTCTATTAGATTGAAATAGAACGCTGTACGGCTCGATAATGGCTATAGCCGAATGTCCTTTCAGTTTTCGAAAAAACAATATAATTGCGCTAAAATCTGATCTTATACTCAGAATTAAGTTCCGCTTACACTTTTCAATGCAAGTTTTTGCTGTTTTTGCAAATAGCTTACACCAAACAAGGTCTAATAAGAAAACTACAATCGCCAGAGTTTAGCCAGAGCTCAGTGGTTCAACAGAAACATATCTATATATAAAATATTGGTACATACTTGCAAAATTGCGTGGCAAAATGCCATTCGCTTTGGTCGATTTGGCTCTCGGACGATTTGGCAGTACTTTGTTGATCCGTAGCACCAACCAACGGCCGACCGCATGCGCTTGATTGTGGAAAAGGAAATGGTGATGTTGAATGTGTGCTCAATGATGCGCTGAAACAAAAATATCCGGAAAGTTTCTAAAATAAAGTAAGTTGCAAAGGTATCACTTGTTACTTAGTCATGAAATCAATACATTAACCCACAGGTATTACAGAATCATTAGGGTATCATTTTTACTTAATGGCTGATCCCGCACGCGCTCCACGCGCGTCACTCTATGGTTTCACCCCTGAATTTGGTTGAAGTTTGGCCAATGGAAACCCGCTCAGTGGGCAACACTCAGAACCCCAGGTATATTGCACGGATTGGAAATTTTCTACTGTCCAAAATACAATGAATGATAGAACTTTTTTTCTGTACTTGTGAATTTTAACTGACTTTCTGTGCTTCAAACGCGGAGTTTTTTATACATTGATGTTAGTTTTATGTCGCTTCATTCAAAATCCACAGTTTACGTTTTCCAATATTGAGCTAAGATATCAACCGAAATTATCCTCACCCATGGCTACGCCCTCCATGAAAAGAAAACACACCAAATACATACCTGCAGTCTTGGCGCCGTCAATTCATTGTTAGATTTGAGCAATCTATCTATGTACAATGGAATGGTGGCTGGAATTGGGTTTTTTGGACGACCGGGTCGCGCTCGGTGGGCAAGGCTTTGGGTTTTAGAAAACATTATGTAAAATCCATGAATCCCACGAAGACTATATTTGAGGCCTTCTTCTTCAAGCTGCTTCACTATCATACGAAAAGATAACCCAGTTTGGCGTAGCGAAACTATCCGTTGCCTTGCATAAGGGCAAATTCGGTTCGCCCTTGGATCCTTGACTGGCCTCATCCTCAAGCAAAATTGTCAGGATGGCCCATACAATCATCTCACGACAAAGAAAAACCAAAAATTTTGGTCAGAAAACCTCCAGGTCTGTCAAATTGCCAAAAATGTGCTACCGTAAGCTTGAAGTTTGATTGACAATATGCAAAGCCAATTGGAACCCGAAGGCGGAGCTTCCAATGTTGAGTGGCAAAATGCCAGCGAATCATGTGAAGAAGGCAGAGCTTCCAAAGTTGGATGACGTGAATATAATCATGATTCTGTCAAAATTTCAAATTTGTCGAGCAGCCTGGCGCCAAGGCTTGAAATCTTACTTGTATTTGTCTCAGTCAGCCAGACTGGCGTCAATCACCAGTCATGGCAAGTGTGGAGCTTTCTAGCATTTGGTTCATTGGATTTTTTACTTTCCTAGGTGAAAAGTTTTCTTCATCTTTCAATGAAAGGTTGTTTTGGATTGAATTGTGCATCCCCGTTTTTTATGCAAGAGTCCCTATTACCTGACCCCACCTTGAATGCAGACGTATACATTTTTTTAGTTTGCTTGTTGACTGGATTAGTTAATGGTGCTTGTTGACTGGATTAGTTAATGGTTTACAATTTTAAGTTTTTTTAATTTAGCATTTAAAGACAAAAATGGATCTCGCTCCTGCAAGTCTTAGGCCCACAGATGGCGCCGTTGTTTTTTGGTGCGATTATAAAAACGTCAGTGCTGTTAAGCTATCCGAAATTAAAAGTGCGGAGGCTGCGAATTGCTGCCGTCGGTTTCAGTGCTGTTACCATCAACATTATGCAGCCGAATACGACAAGCAGATTTTTAGGATTCACCTGTGGGAGTTTTTGGGTAAATCACGTTTGTAACGTTTACTCAGTTTCAATTTTTTTGGATAATATTGAATTAGTTTTGATCTGTAGAATGGAAACAAATCACCAAATTTCCCAAAATAATCAGCTAAACTAATAGAAATGTCTCAACTATGCCCACTATGAGAGTAGTTACGAATAAAATAGTAAGGTGAAAAAGGCTTTGTTTGTTGTTATGTCTGCTTGTTTTTGGAATATTTTTGGCCTCTTCTGTATTGCGAACTAAATTAACAGCCTGATTGTTTTTAGATACAAAAAAACTCAGCAAGCAGCAAATTGACGGAAGACAGAACGATCTGGCGGCAGCGATTGAGTTGTACAATAATCGTGCGGTCAGTCAATTAGCCACGCGTCCGAAGTGCTTAGCTTGTGGCTTGGAGGAGTGGCTGGTGGAGCATCCGACGTGTCCGGCCTGCTGTGACGGCACACCCGATGAATGGCCAAGCTGCTACATGTGCAAAATCAAGAAGAGATATAAATCCTGCACTCATGGGTCATCAGATCTTGGTAAATATGGCAATTAATCAAAGATAGTATGCAATTATGAGTGCGTACATATTTCTTCAAATTTAGCATTAATTCTGTATTACCACAGAAATTTTAAACAGATTCGGATGTATGAAACAAGTGATGGTTATTGGAAAATAATAAACAGTTCATTTTCATTAATTCTGCGGAATAAATAGCTATACACAATGTAGCAATGACACATTAATAATTGACGATAATATTTGACAGTAACATCCGTTTTTCAGGTCATTTGAATCAGTCTGCTGTTACTTGTACTCCTGGAAGGCCTGGTGACGACAGCACGCTTCGGCCTAACGTGGAGCTGCATCGGGGTCGGCCAAGTAATAATTCAGCTTGCTCGGCACATGTCACGCCCCTGCATGATCGATTGCAGCTTGCCTTACAGCATGTTGAAGAAATCGAAACGCAGTCTCAGCTGGACCCAAACAGCCCAACCGTCTCCTGTCGTGCTGCTCGGTATGTTGTGTTTTAAATGACAATTGTTCTCTGCTACTAACAATTACACTCTATTTATGCAGACACTTATGTTTCTAAAAAAAGCAAATGGCCAAAAAGTACAAAAAACCATATTTAAAACAAATCTGATTGTTTTACCCAAAAAATTTTTTGCGTTACATTGTGCGAAGCAACAATTTTTGGCGCAAACCTAAACTGCAGTGTACAAAATTTAGTTTCTTTTATATGTGTATAATGGGTCAGATACTCAGATTGCGGCCTGATAATTTCGTAAATATGCCGGCATACGGTTGTAAGGCCCGGTTCCCACTGGCCAGAAATAAGAAATAACAGACTAGAAATAAGAAATAATAAGGTTTTATTTATTCACTGTTGAAATAGAAAATATGAAAGACATGACATGCTTTTGATATTTCAGAAATAACTAATATTACTCATGAACTAAGAAATCGAATTTTTTTAACGTACGAAATAAAAATTTTTCCGCAGTGGGAACCGGGCCAAAGTGTGTTTCTGTAAAGCACGGTTCATACTTGTTCTTAAACGCATAGGGGCAGGGACAAGGACAAATTTAATATATGCTGTAGTGGAATTTTTACGCTATCGTTTCTCGTAATTTTCGCAAAAGCACTTATTAAATAACTTATTTAAGAAGCCCGTTAATAACCCGATTTAGCTTGTTTATTTCCAAGGATTTTCAACCTATTTTAATATCAGTTTAAAAACCCTTGTAAGTAAACTGAAAGGCACAATAGCTTCATTACTGTTCGGGGTGAATCTCCATAAGTTACTGGGGGAAATTTACCTCATGATGGTTCTTCCGAGGGAACGATTTACCCTGAGTATTTCTTCTGAGGTACGGTTTGCCCGGGGTTATTTCTTCTGGGGGGAAAATTTTTCCCGATGTATTTCTTCCAAGCGGAAGGTTTATTCCGTGACACCGGTCTCGCTACGTATTTGTGTTTGCAACAGCAAAAATGTCTGCGGCTGATTTTTCACTCAGCATTAGGATGCTCATAATCTAACGCCATTTTGCTCTAGCCGGCGTTAATCCTACTCCGTCTGCGAATGTGTGTTTCCAACAGCAAAAGCGTCTGCGGATGATTTTTCACTCAGCATTAGGATGCTCATAATCTAACGCCATTTTGCTCTAGCCGGCGTTAATCCTAGTCCGTCTGCGAATGTGTGTTTGCAACAGCAAAAGCGTCTGCGGATGAATCCCCCCCCCCAGTGAATCTTCTCCCTCCCCGGAAAAAACCCCCAGGGTAAATCTTTCCCCTGGATCTTATGCTCGGTTGAATCTGGCGGGCCGGCCGGTATTTTTAACCTGCCGGCCGGCCGGCCGGTCACAAACACTAGTCTACACACATTTAGTGCTGAGTTTTTCCAAAAACTTAGTGGTAAAAAGTCCTACACACTTTTAAAAGTCAAAAACGGATCTCAATGGCAAATCAATTTTGGAACAACGGGCAGTGGGCCATACAGTATGAATAAAGTGGAACTGTTTCTGATGACTACAACGCTTTTAGTAAAAAGGTATTACAAAGTTCATACTCTAATCTGTTTGTAGTATCAGAAAAAAGATTTGGAATTGTCAAAAAGTTTTCAAAACTAAAATATCAAGTTGAACAATTTTTTTCAAAAATTTGATCTATAACGACTAAAAACTGTGCTCTTCCGGGAGTCTAACCGGGTGTCACGGGCAAAAGTGTGCCCCCTGTCCCCCCGGACACTTGCCTAGTCAAAATTGTCCGGGGGGACACATTTGCCCGTGACACCGGGACCCGGGACATATGGCACCCAAATCGAGTAACATATAGGTACATATACCAGTAAACCAACGAGCCACATCTTAGCTTCAGTGTGTCGCCCTTGCATGACCGGTACCGGTAACTGTATAGCCCGGTTCATACTCGTCCTTGTCCTTGTTCCTATTGTTTTCTCGTTAAGCTATTCCAAGAAAACTGCCTGGCCAAATAAACCAACTTTTTACATGAAGAAGGTTAGGGTCACTTGCAAATCGCAAAATCGCATCGCAAATTGCAAAAAGTTAGCCGAAACGTTTGTGTAAAATTTTCACAGCAGCTGACCAAAATTTGTCCTTGTCCTTGTCCCTGTGTCCTTAAGGACAAGCATGAACAGGGCTTAAGTCGAACTGTTTTGCATAAAAATAAATGTATAGGAAACAAAAAATCTGAAGAAGTGTACAAGGCAGCCTTATTTTCAGTTTTTTTAATATATATTGGAAAATAATTATACTACTCAGAAGGGGTAGCGTAAGAATAAGGAACAAATTTGCTCCGTCAGAATAATAGCAGTGAAAAACTATTTTTGCAAAACATGCATACTACCGGCATAGCAGGTAGCCTATGTTAAACTCAAGTCTTTTCCATTGTTTCCCTGCAATCCGGAATTTGAAAATTACTAAGCCAATTTTGCTAATTTTTGACCGATGGACTTCTCTTGACCTCAAAACTTCGAAAATGGATATTTTTCAAAAATTTGAAATTTTTTAAAACATAAAAAGTGGCCCTTATTAAGTTATTTTGAGGGTGGCCCTTATTGCGGGTTAGTGGCCCTTATTCAGTTATGGTGTGGCCCTAAAAGAGACACTTCCTTTACATAGAAAGCGGCGTGGAACTTTGTGGGCCCTTAATAGGCGCTTTTAGCATACAAAGGCCTCAGCGATGGGAGCAAAAACAGTGTGAACATCAGTTGACTAGAACAGACTAGTCTAAAGTTTTACAGCCTAAATTTGGACATTCATCACGTGAGTGGCGAGTGCCACCTAGCATGATATAGTTAAACTTGAACTCCTAGAATTGGCGAGCCATATTTTAAAGCGCCAATTTGAGTATTATTGGTACCTTATTACGCTTGTGAGTGGGCCCGAGGTGTTTTTTCTGGGGGGAAGATTTACCCCGGGGAATTCCTTCCGGGGGGAAGATTTACACCGGGGTATTTCTTGCGTGGGGAAGATTCACTGGGGAAAATTTTTACCCCCTGACACCGGCTCAGTACATAACAGGAAGAGTGTAATATCTTTCTATTATCAAGAGTACATATAGTTAAGAGTACGACTGTCTTCCTATTATGGA
>JASANF010007285.1:0-55295 GCA_030248245.1 Trissonchulus sp. WLG1_4 | reverse complement strand
TCGATATTGTTTTTCTGCTGTTGACGTTTGCTATACCTACATATGCAGACACACACACACAACAACAATCAACATAATGAATATTGATGAACCACTTTATCCAAAATGGATTTAGCGGATTTGATTTAGCGGATTTGATTTAGCGGATTTAGCGCTGCTAAATCTGTTATCCAAAATTCCAGGATTTAGCCGATTTAGCGGCTTCAGCACGCGCCTAAATCCGATAAATCCAATAAATCCAAACAATTTTGGATAAGCGTTTTAACTGAATCTGCTAAATCCTAAATCTGCTAAATCCGCTAAATCCATGAATTTTGGATAACACTTTCAGACTGTTGTACTGCACAACTTGACTTTGCGATTTGGTTACTGACCATTTTCGCCTGCAACTTTAGTTACGCGCAACAGTTTTGAACGTTCAATCCACCAATCGAAAACTCTGAAATTGCACTTTTTAGTCATGTAATTTAATGAAATTTTGGATTAGTTTTGAATACACTTTCAGACTGTTTTACTGCCCAATTTTATTTTGCCGATTGGAGTTCCGTCCCTTTTAATTTCGCTTGTAAGTTCGGGCATGTGCAACGGTTTTAAATGTTCAATACACCAATTTAAAGCTCAAAACTTGCAGTTTTATGTATGTTAGGTTCTTTATATTTTTTAGAGGTTTGAGATGTGTTAAAATGCACTTACTTGCGATTTTAACGCAAAAAGCGATATATTTTAGCATTTTTCGGTCAAAAAACAATGCTAATTTTGACTACAGCAGCATCAAACGTAAAATAGGAGCTCAAAACACTGTAAATTATGAACTCACTCAAAACACTGAAAATTATTAAAAGTAAAATGATGACTAGCGACGTTTAAGAAACTAGAAAATCAGCAAATTTTTCAAAATTTTCTGACGTTCCTGTAAATTTACTAAAAGTCATTTTCGTAAGAATAAAACAGCTAAAACGATACAATAAACAGTGTATTAAGCAAATACATAGTGCACAATGCAACTATAAAAGCATATAACGTTAATAACAGACTGTCAGGCAGCCTTCCATGCTTTGCGGGCAGGTCGCAGCCGTCAATCACTGGCTAATTTAATAATACGCCAAATTCATACCATTTGCTTACAGCACGATATTACGTATTCTATAAGATTTTTGAATGGAATACACAACACTCTAGCAGACACAGTGTCTAGACTCCACGAATTCGGCAATGTTCACAAGCTAGTCGGCTTGTGGCAGGACTGTGCAGTCCCATTCAATCCGTTTCCTGAATTATGTAAATTCTGCTATGCCTCACCCAATAGCATGTACTATTTATTTAGAGCTATTTGCTGCGAAAAGCCCTACAAGACACAATTTCTGTATCTCTGACCACCAACACAAAGAAATCTTATCTTCGAACATGGATGGCATATAAAGATTTTTGCTGCAAATACCATCGCAATTTTGCAGCTTTAAACCCATATTCTATTGCTTTATTTTTGGTGTCGATTAAAGATAAATACCGCTACAACTCAATCAGATCCAAACTGCCTGTATTTAAACTTGCAGCTTCTATATTTAATTTGGAAAGCCCAGTGCAACACTGGTTTGTGAAACGAGCAATCGAAAGGTTAAAACGGCAAACAGCCACACCGGTTAAGCGTTCACCACCACTGCTGCCCCACCACTTGCGAGAAATTTATAAACAGCTTGAAAATAGTCCCGGAGGGATTTGCGTATGGGCTGCAATTTTATGCTCCTTCTTTACTCTCCTGCGTTCCGAACATATATTTGCCAAAAATCCCAGTCCCCAAGTAGCTTCATCGCGACTTCTGCATGTCCTAAATATTTCCTGCTGTAAAACTGGAATGTTCATAAATGTGAATACTATGAAAAACTACCAGTCTTTTGTCAAAAAGCATCGCTTTTTTCTTCCGTTAATCAAAAATTCTGTCTTGTGCCCTGTAACAGCGCTTAATCAGCATTTATCTACCTCTAGGCCTCAAAAAAACGCTCCCATATTTTTCTATTTATGTCCTCAATCGTCTCAACCAAAATGCTTAACCAAAAAACGGTTTACTAATATTTTAAAAAATGCCTGTGATGAAGCTGGATTCAAAGAAAATTTCACATCTCACTCCTTGCGTCATGGTGGAGCAACTTTTTTAGCATTGAGCGGAATGCGTACACGCGCAATTAAAAAGGCGGACTGCTGGAAATCAGCTGCCTTTCTAGATTACATTGATACTGACTGTGTTTCAAGATATTACCAATGGGGTAAGGACTTAACGCTGTCGCTGAAGAAATAAAACCCATAATGCTTTGACGCCTGCTTACTGTAATAGAGATAATGAAAACTGTTTCAATTACAGTAACAAGATTTATCGACCTGAGTAGAAAAGCGAAAGAAAATGTGCTTTAACTAGAACGCTAAGCTTATATATAGCTAGTAAACTGTACAGTATAGAGTCAGCTGTTTATTTTTTACTGCATATATATTTATGCTTGACCGCTTATTTGCTACAGTCCTTGCCGGGACTCAACGCTGTCGCTGAAGAAATAAAACCCATAATGCTTTGACGTCTGCTTACTGTAATAGATATATATATATATATATATATATATATATATATATATATATATATATATATATATATAATTTACAATCTCATATATATGCAATATTGTTTTTGACCCCTGTTTAGAGTATTTTATGGCACGAAATATGGCAGCTTGTAACCGAAAATAGGGTCTACAATATTTAGGAGCTGTGGTGCAGTGGTTAGCACTCTTGCCGCCAGCGCGAACACAACGGGTTTGATATTTGGCTTCTCCAATTTTTATTTTTTCTACTCTATGCTCTCCTCTGTCTTTCTAAACACGAACCCGTATGTCGCTCAGAACTGTCAAGCTCCTAGTTAGCGACAGCTTTTTGGAACTTACGACAAAACATGAGCAGAGTAAGCAATTTTACTGAGTACCCAGCAGAATTATCTACATATGACGCTGGAGTCAGCGTCTCTGACTGCAGTTTGGAGTCAGTGATTGCAGTCATCTTGTTGACGTCACAGGTTATTTTCATAAAATTGGACCAGCAGGGGAATGATTGAATTTCGTGAACGGACTCCGGAGTCAGCATCAGTGACTCCGGAATTAAAGTCATCTGAGTCATTCCTAGCTAATGTATATACGTACATTTGCAGATAACAAAGCTTACATCAGCCTGAGTTCTATATGTAGCTATGGCCTATAAAGCTATTGTGCACAAACCTACGTACGCGCGTCCGCTAGGACTGTCTCAGGCACCACTGACTCCGGAGTCACTGATGCTGTCAGTTGATGAAATTCATTAAACTAGTCCAACTTTATGAACCCGTAACGTCAACAAGATAACTGCAGTCACACATTCTAAACTGTGCGCTATTTGCGCTATTAGCGCTATCGAAGGTGCTATATGCGCTATTTGCGCTATAGGCACTTTTTGGGTGCTATATGCGCTATTTGCACTATATGCGCTATCGAAGGTGCTATATGCGCTATTTGCGCTATAGCGCTTTTTGGGAGTGCTATATGTGCTATTTGCGCTATGAGCGCTGTCAAAGGTGCTATATGTGCTATTTCTTTGAATATGGATGAAACTTCTACAGAAAAATGCCCAGGTGGGATTTGAACCACCCATTGCTAGACTGCTAGCTTAACTCTCTACCAACGAGCTACGCTGGCCAATTGGTGTTTGTGGTAATTTCCTTTTAAATAGTAGTGCTGCGCTTGGATAGCGCTTATAGCACCTGAGGGTGCTATTTGCGCGATTTGGCCCCTATTTTGTGCTATTGGTTAACTTATTGAAAAGTTTTGTACTTTTTAGCACGTATGCGATCCCTCAATAAACAAAAAGAATTTTAAAAGTATTTTAAACTTTTGTTTGTGTTCTGGACGTCGATATAAAAAATAGTGTATAAATAGCGCATATAGCAAAACGATATCGCGTCAAAGTGCTATAAGCGCTATTTTTTCATAAGCTTAAAAAATAGCGCTTATAGCAGCTAAGGCTTTAATAATTTTAAAATTATTTTTAAATTTTGGTGTGTCTTCTGGTCGATGATACAAAAAATAGCGCATATCGCAAAACGATAGCGCATTAAAGTGCTATAAGAGCTATTTTTTATATCATCGACCAGAAGACTTAAAAATAGCGCTTATAGAACCAGATGGTACTATTTGCGCTATTTAGGCGCTTGGACGCTGCTTTGACTTGATTGTTATTATATTATTAATATTATTAACTCATTACTGCCTTAAACTATTTCTCGTTCTTTTCCTGATTAACAAGTAAGTTATATATGTTTTTTGGTTATTTCTTGGGGTTTGGGGGGGGGGGGGGGGTTGTTGGGGTTTTTTTTTTGTTTTTGTTTTTTTTTTTTTTTTTTTTTTCTTTTGTTGTTTTGGTTGGGGGGGGGGGGGTTTGTGGTTGTTTTTTTGTTTTTGGTGAGTTGTTTTGTGTTGTTTGTTATGTATTTTTCATCGGGTTGGGTTGTTGGGGTATTTTTAATTTGTATTCAAAATTTTTTCCTTAGGGCCAATTCCTAAAATGGACTTAACGGATTTATTTTAATCGGACTTAACGAGTGGATTTAACAAGCAGCAAAATCCAATTCCTAAAATACCTGATTTAACGGATTTAACTTGTCACGCTGCATATTTTGAATCCGTTTAGTCGGACTTAGCTGAGCACGTTGATGCGCTTAAATCCATTAAATCCGGCATTTTAGGAATTGGATTTTAATTAAATCCGACTATTTTTAATCGGACTTAATTAAGTCCGATCCAATTCCTAAAATACAAGATTTAAAGTGTTTGTAATGTTTCCGTTTTGCTCCCAAGCGTCATTAAGCAAATCGGCCAATCAAAATATGGCTGATATAACATGTGATACCAGGATCAGCCAATTATAACCAAACTTGCCTACTAGTGAAAGAATAGCGTGGGTTTGTGGTGCGTTATTAATTCCATCGTAATTTGTGTCTTTTTCAACATATTTTGCGTGAAAAATTTTAGTTTTTCAATTGTTGTGCTCAGCACTCAACTCAACTGTCTTAAAAGTTTATAAAGACATTTTAATGCATAGATTATAACACCCTGGCAGTCTAGTGGTTTAGATTTTTGCTTCCCACCCTACTGATCACAGGTCGAATCCCACTTTAGAAATTTTGAAAAATTTTTTCCCCTGTAAACGCAATTGATACTCTTTTTAAGATGCTTTAAACAAAATGCAGTTGAACCACTAGTTTTATACACTATTTATTAGGGTCGATTCATACTTACAGCCGTATAGGTATATGTCTGTTTAGCCAACCAAATTCTGCAATAATCACGCCACAATTTGATCTTAAACACTATTAATTTTGACGGCTGAACGGATAAATGGCTGTCAGTATGAATCGAGCCTAAGGGGCAACGATCTGCTATTTCTGAAAGAAACATTTTAGGACCAGTTAACTGATTGACACAGTTGACAGTTACGAGGAGTCCATGTCAGTTCAAAAAATTTAATCATAAAAAAATTTAAGCAAAAAAAGAAGAAAATGCTGTATCTTTCCAACTGCATTTAACCAAAAATTGCACATACAATTTTGAAAACATTTAAAAACACTGTAATTAAGACGATTAATTGTTCAAAAAAAATTGGGCACACGCGCGCGCGCAAATTCGAAACTAGAAGGCGAGTGGTCGAGTGAAATCGTATTGGACAAACATTATGGCACGTGTCACTTCGAATAAGCACGTGCTTTGTCAATGACCAATGAAATATAAGCTGCTTTTCTGAACATGACGTAATCTGCTGTGATTGGTAAATTTCTCATATTGATTTTCAGCGCGTGACGACTGTGATTGGGTAATTTAAAAATTGAATAAAAGCACGTGATTTTTGGAGCCTGTTTGTTGCATATGTGAATATTAGTCTGCATATGTGAACGCATAAGGGAGCATGAGGATTTGTGCATATGTGTGTATGTGTACCACATGGAACACACAAAGGTAAGAATTATAGGTTTTTTAGCGGGAGTTTGGACGCAACAATTCACAAAATCGTATAAAAAATGGCGTTTCGAAAAGCCTTTGTAGTTAACGGTTAAATCTAATTTATAATTTTTTGATGTTGCGTACTTGTAATAGGCATCAAAAACCACCAAACTCTTTGAAAATGGAAAAATACTGAATTCAGAAGTAGCGAGTGTGTGTGTTTTTGCTTAATAATAACCAATATTTTGAGTATAACTAGAAAATAAAATGTCAAAACTTATGCAGTTGAAAAGCCCAATTTATGCGCTTTCATTTGACATATTGATCATCCAAATCGGTTAAGGTAGTCTAAAGTTATAAGCAAATAAGTGAGACGCACCCTGCCTTTAAATCCATTAAATCCGCGTAACGTTACGCGGATTTAAAATGCTACAATTTGCATGTAGTTTTAAATCCGAATATTAAACGGATTTAAATAAATCCATTTTTGGAATTGGATTTTTGCTCAGCGGACTTAATTAAGTCCAGCAGCACGTTTAATCCGAAAGTATTTTAGGAATTGAAACGGATTAAAAACTTAAATCCGGTGGTATTTTAGGAATTGGATCGGACTAAAATAAGTCCGTTTAGTCCGTCTGAAACTTTGAATCCGATAAATCCGAAATCCAATTCCTAAATTCCGGATTTAATTAAGTCTAATCCGTTAAGTCCATTTTAGGAATTGGCCCTTGGTGTCCTTGATTCCAAGCCTATAAATTTCACACTTTATTCTAAAAGTAGAAAGTGGAAATATAGTTTTAAAAAACAACTCAAAAAGACGAAATATCATTCGACTTCGTGAATTTTGTGACCAATTTTGCGATTTCGTGAAATGGCAGGAAACAACACAGAAACCCATGTGAAACTCTTCAACCGTGAAACTTCAATGATCTTAGCTTTTCTGGGAATAGAGGGTGAGGGCGGGGGCCGGCTTTTTTTGTACGTACTGGTGACAGTCGCCATACTGCGGAATCGAAAGCAGTTCAGTGGCTCATTCTACACTCTTAATGTTACCATGGGGTTTGCGGACATTGGTTGTCTGATTTTGCACTTCATATTTCTCAATGTTGGCAACATATATGGAGAAGCCATTTTTAGCCGCTGGTATCTTTTAGTCTGCGGTGCGACTTGGGTGTTTTTCAACAATGTTTCCACCAACCACCTGTTTTATATCGGCCTAAATCGAATGTTGGCCGTCTTCAAACCGAAAGTCTACGAAAGCTATTTCAACAAAACCGTTATGGCAGCCATTATAGGGTCTTCGTATCTGATTGAAGTGTTCTATGCGTTATTGATGTTTTATTGTACTTATGAATATCATACGTTTGATTTGAAATATGGCGGGACCTTCGAAAAAAACTCTTGTGCCCCTCTCACATTCAGGGGACGTAAGATTCAGGATATAGTCTGCATAGCCGGTTCGCTAACCGTTATCATAATCGCGTTTGCTAAAGTAATACATATTCGCAGTAACACGGCTGCAGCTAATGGAAAGGTCACAAAGAAGGAAATGGAAATGCTGTTTTTGTTTACATGCAAGTTTTTAGCTTGGCCACTAAAATATCCTGTACTGTGGATTGGAGCTTCGTGGCTACCTAAAGGCAGTATTTGGCTAAACTTGCTGAAAACATTCATGTTCACCTTTTATTGCGCTGTCAACCCTTTTCTTCTACTTGTTATTGGATCTGATATTAAGAAAGCTGTTTTTGGTCGATTTGGAGCAACTCATGTGACTCCCACGTAATGGGAGTCCTTACATCCTTACAGCCGTATTCAGCCGGCCAAATTACGAAATAATCACGCTACAGCCATACATGTACACGGGGTCTCGGTTTGGGCGGGGGGGCTTGTCCCGAAATTTTCGACATTTTAGGGGGGGCTTGTCCCGTATTTTGTCCCAAAAACGCCAAAATTTCCAATTTTTGCCTAAAAATGGGAAATTTTTGCGAAATTCCGAAATTTTTAGCGATTTTTGGTTTTTTTGGTCATTTTTGAAGCATTTTACGGCGATCTGAAGCGATTTTGGGGTTTCAGAGAGGGGGGCTTGTCCCGACTGGTCAAATCTGAGGGGGGCTTGTCCCGGAATTTCAAATCTGGGGGGGGGGGCTGGCCCCCCCCCAGACCCCCCCCATGTACATCTGTGGCTACAGCCTGATTGTATACACTTTCGGTGGTCTGAATATGTCGTAATTCGACCGGCTGAACGGACATAGGGCTGTCAGTATGAAAGGGCTGTCAGTATGAATCGAACGCAAACCGCTTAAACGAAACCATTAATAAAAAATAACACTGTTGCTTAAAAACTCACAATCAGCAGCGTTCTCGTTCTGGACAGAAGCTACACTCAAATTCTATATTGAGTGTTCTGTATATATATACTTAAACTTTAACGCCCTGTGCATCTTAGCCCTGAAGCATCATTTTTTCAAAGCTCATCTTGAAGCCTCGTGTTTTTTGTTGCGAAGTATTTGATTTAGCTTATCAAATGTAGTTTACATATTGGAATAGTAATGTTCATTATACTTAATTTCTCATCATTCACTTTTCTATGTAATATCCTTATATTTATTGGGTTATATTTTTCACTTTTTCACTTTTATTGTAACTGTGTATTTGTTGCACGCTATGTAAGATGTTGTTGTCTTAATTTGTGTTGTTTTATTGTATCTTATTGTATTGTTTTTATTTTATCTATTGTGTTATTTGCATCCGTAATTTCAATGTATGTCTTATGTGTACTTCATATGTTTGTGTTTCTTAAAATAAAAAAGAATAAAATATAATTATAATTAATGAATAATGAAAGCTAATAAACGCATTCTTTATGAACTTTATTTATGAAAAATGACAGGTTCAACTATCGTATGTATGCTAAAAACAGACCAAAGGATTACGTTAATGCATCATACCAGCAGACCAAAAATGGTCCTTGTTTTTGTCCTTGTGTCCTTAAGGACAACTATAATCGTTTAAAGACGTTTAAATGTGTCATCTAGTTGTAGCCTCGAAACGCGTTGTTTGAGAGCACTTAAAGTAATACACGACGTAGCCCTAATGACGAGTCCAAAGATTGAATCTTTAACCTCAGAAACCAATCATAACCCTAATATTAATTTGTGCAACAGAACAAACTGATCAATCTGCGTTCATAAAACCATTGCAAACCAATGGAACTGTGGTGTAACTCTTGTACCGTTATTATAATAGTGCTCTGGACTTTTAATATTAATATTAATACAAATAGAAGAGCCCACAAAAATTTTAATATAAATATTAATATTAATAGAAGCGCGATTTTATTTTAATATTAATATTAATATAAATAGCCAGTCAAAATTTTTTTAATATTAATATTAATATAAATAGTGTTTCTGATGTTATTTTTAATATTAATATAAATAGAAGCTTAAAATTTTTTTAATATTAATTTTAATATTAATATAAATATGAATTTAATTTACACGCTATGACTCAATAACACATAGAAAACACACACTTTCCAGTGAGCATACAAATAAAATTGCATGCTACTGACAAAATGACAGTCTAAACGACTGCCGATTCAAGCACTATTAAAAATAGTATTAAAAATAACAGCTATTTTTAATATTAATAGTGCCAAAAACTTTTAGTATTAATATTAATAGTGTACCCAGTTTATTTTTAATTTCAATATTAATATAAATAGCCGCCCTAATTTATTTTTAATTAAATATTAATATAAATAGAGCAGCTCAAATTTTTTATTATTAATATTAATAAAATAATTAATATTAAAAGTACTTTTAATAACGACTTTTAATATTAATATTAATTATTACAATAACGGTACACTCTTGTCGCCAACGCGAGCGGAGCGGATTTGATTCCCGGCGCCTCCATTTCTTCTCTTAAATTGGGGTCTCCTCTTTCTTTCTAAACATGAACCCGTAGGTCGCTCAGAAATGTCCAGCGTTTAGTTAGCGGCACTTTTTTGGTACATAAGACAAAACTTGAGCCAACGTATTAAGCAAATTTAGTAGAAGTTGACATATTTTTAACTCTTACCTACATATGCTCCACTTTTGCCGTCAACAAACTTTTCTCATTAACATTTTATAACTTTTTATTTTGTTATAAATATTGAGCACAAGAAAGTTGATTAAGTTCGTCAGGTGATAAACTTATCAAAATAACTCCAAACTATTATCAGTTCACCTGTTTGGTTATTATATTGGCTAACGGAGTGACAACGGATCATATATTGCCATAGCCGATGCAATACTTAGAGCAATCTGTCTTTTTACCTTCTATTGCTCTACTTAGCTTTTTTAGATCCTTAGACTGCCGGTACTGACAGGTTCGATAGACTGACTGATTGGACTGGTCGTTTCATTTTGCAACCGTGTGAAAAGGACTGTAATTTCAGAACGTGTACCTTACCTACGCGCTTTGAAAAAACGATATGCAAACGTATTAATGCAAAAGCAAATCATTTGATGTCAAATGTCATTTGATTGACACTTCAATTTACTGCTGCTAGACTTACCTTCAGAGTTAACAAATGTGTTCTTACAAACACTTGCTGCTTAGCGGGTCACTTTATATGTAGCATTATGCTGTGAAAACCTACGTATGCGTACACATGAAGGTATAAAGACGATCTTGGTCAATAACTTTATAATAAAAAAGCATCAAGCGACAAGTATGGGTTATGGCACTGGTTGGCGTGCTATAAGTGATTTATACGCATATTTCTGTGAAACTTCGAGTGCACCTGCACGAGGGTTTCAAACTCACACATGCGTATGCAAATTAGTGTCAGCTTAAGGGGGCGCTCCGGGAATCGGGGGTTACATCGAAAATTGGCAAAAAAGTTGGCAAATGTCAAACTTTACTATACATACATGTAGTATGGCACAAACGAACACTGTAGGCAAAATTTCAAATCACGTGTTCATGTTACGTGACTAGCAAAGCACCAAACGTGAGTGAATTTTCGGCAAACGATAACTCTGCTTATACTATGCGTATAGTCACACTTTATATATCAAATTGTAGCTTATGTGTTTCCCTAGTTGAACATTATTTTTGTTTTCAACATTTATGTTGGGTTTGTATAAAAAATGTCATTATGTGTTTTCGAAGTCGAACTCTGAGCAATAAAATTCATATAAAAAAATTTCTAAGCTTTATCTTAAAAAACTAAAAAATTGTTCAACTGCGCAGAGCCTAAAGCTATAACTGTGCAAAATTTTGTAGAAAAAAATCTTACCAGCATTTTATAATCGAATGCCGAAAAGTTGGATTTGTATTCACACAGCCTATATTTGAGTCTGCTGCTTCTGAAAATGGTTTTTTGTGCGAATTTTTTGCACAGAACGCAATAAAATTGTTTTAATTTTTCATTACGACTAATAAAATCTACGTATCGTCTGTTTGGAAAACCTCGAAAAGCGTTGATGCACTGGCTTACTTGCTGAATTTGTGTAAAAGTCGAATAAAATCAGTAATTTGTCCAATTTTTTCCAATTTTTTTGCTGTGGAGATATGCGCGTCAAAACATCAGAAATAGTATTTTG
Source organism: Trissonchulus sp. WLG1_4 (assembly GCA_030248245.1). NCBI lineage: Eukaryota > Metazoa > Nematoda > Enoplea > Enoplida > Ironidae > Trissonchulus > Trissonchulus sp. WLG1_4. Next base: position 43,690 of record JASANF010007285.1, on the reverse strand, counting down.
GGCAACTTTCCTTCAAGAATGATAGGTCATTTTGGCTGTTTTTAAAAAATACGGCCCAAATCCTTGATTCCCGGAGCGCCCCCTTAACAGCCAGTGTTATAAGTTGCTTGTGATATGCTTTTGCGCGGCCGCCTCAGCGGCCGTGCATACAATACAAATTTCAGTTAATGCACTGAAACTGAAAATGCATGTAAATCATGCTCAGTTTTAGTGCAACACTGAAGCCTGCTGGAATGACCAGCTGTGACTTGTGTGCAACTCGTACGTACAACGTTGTGTGTGTATTGCTACTACTACGTGTCGACAATGGCACATTGATTATCAATGATCTGCAATATCTATTCGTTCGAATCACATCCAAGGCAGTTCTTCCCATGATGCTTGTAACAAAACATTTAGTTACGATGTTAATTGAATCATCCAACGGAGCTGTGGCCTAAAGGTTAGGGCGTGTGACTGCGAAACACAGGATAGGGGCCGGCAGCTGATTCCCATCAGATGCGAATTTTTTGCAATTTTTTTCTGACTTCGAAAGTAAAATAATGTTTTGAATTTGTGTTTCTTTGCATGATACATATAAAAATCAAATGCTATAGCATTCTAAATCCCCGGTCAATTCTTAAATTGTATGTACTTACACATACGTAAAACGTAATCGTCGAACAGATTTTCAGACTCGTTCAGACTTGATTAAAAATGGAAAACTAAGTACATAGTAGGTACCGTCAAAAAATTTGCTGCGTGCCGCGCCTAATTTTTAACCGCTACGGTAAAATAATACTTTATTGTGGTCTCGCCGAATTATGTGCGCTCGTCTACAGAAGTGCTTGTTAAATACTTTCGTAAAATTTTGAGTTATTTTAAAAAAAAAATTAAAGACTGTTGGGGATCGAATACTCTGATCTCCAGTCAGACACCTTATCTATTGTGCCGCAGCCTTGCTGGGGGGATAACCTGGTATCTCCCTTCCTTTGACAAAAGTACTTCCAGGCAAGAGCGTGCCTATGAATAGCGTGGCGGCATTTGGCGTTTCCTTCACACAATGAGCGTACTAATGCATGAGAGGGCACTTGACCGTGCTAAAAAGTACAAACCAAGTATATCTATATGCTATATCGTTTCATTTCAGTCTGCGTACTGTGAGGCAAGTTTCACTGGCAGTTTTGGGTATATTTATTTTTTGTATAAATGTTGGCTGCTTCTAACTATTAGAATCAGTGACCCCCGGAATCAAAGAAACTTGAGTAATTAATGGAACAAATATACATAAATTACAAAATCACTGACTTCGTAGTCAGCCTTAAAAATGAAATACATATACTATATATGTATTTTATGTTAATATAACTTTAATTATTATTAATAGACTACTGGTATCAATGAAATATGCTAATTTTTTTGCCATAATCTTGAGCCATACGTTCTTTAGCTACCTTGATCAATTAAGCACCGATTTTTAGAGGTTCACTAACACTCAGAATGCACAAGGAAACCATTTTTATCAATTATAAAATATTTGCTGCATCAAAATTTGTGAACAATAACATATTTTCCGTGTTGTACTTCAACATTTTTGTTTTGCTAGCAACGTGACAAAGCACAAAATGTTAATTTCTAGTTTTTCTCAGGACATCTACGCAAAATTTACCAAGGCGTAAGGTTCAAGTCGAAAACATGTTTTTGCAGTTTCACAGATTTTCTTTTCTCAACTATATTTTAGCATTTTCTGCATCCAAGATTACTAAATGTTTTAGTTTTACTTTGTATATTTTGTCCAACACGGCAAGCTTTCACTCAATTGATGTTTCTTTCTGCCTCGAAGCAACACGAAAAACTGCTGCAAAGAATTTTGCCAAAATACAGTTTCTCAATTTTTTTCAGTTTTAACCAGGGTAAAGTGATTCAACATTTGGCATCAATTTCAGTCTACTTCATTTTTCCCCAGTAGTATAGTAGCAAGCAGTACGACCCGCTTTGGGTGGGGGTTGGTGAGGATTTCAGGATTTTTCCCTATGTTTAACGTGTATTCCGCCCCTCACAATCCCCTATAATCCCCCGACTGGAGCTTGAGGGGGCGGGAAAGTTAGCAAACCGGTTTTTAAGTATTAAAGTATTATTTTAAACTAAAATCTTAATTTTCACTTTTTTTCACTTTTTTTTAATTTCATACAAATGTTATGCAGATATTTAATATATTTTTTATTAATATTATAGCATTACTAACTTTGACTGTTTGAAAATTTTTATAATCCTGGTGTTGGTAAATTACGCATGTGGTTTTTCGAAAAAAATAAACGCGTGTGCCCTCGGGCGTTTTCTGTGTGTAGATAGATGCCAACTAGTGGCTGAAAACTAGTTAGGCGTCATACGGTAGATTACGTATTTTAAGGGAATGAGCTATAACTCAGCGATAACTCGGTCAATCAACGCGATCAGGATGTCACTGTGTAGCTTATATTTAGAGCTACACGCGCATGTAAAAAATCAAGTTCAACTCTTACTTTTATGGGCAGAAGATGTACCTAGTTTAGGAAACCTAGTACAAGTTTTTGGCTAAAAACATACCGCACATTTTACGGGCATGGACAATTACTTAGCCATTATAGGACCGATCAAGACGATCAATACGTCATTGTGTAGCCTATCTTGAGTAGTACAAGGTGATATAAAAAACTAAGCTCATTTCTTACTCTATCAGTAGTAATGACTGTTTTAGTACGACCCCCTTATTTTTTCAAACACGCTTATTTACAGCGTGGTTAAAAACATACCGCACATTTTACGGGCATGGACAATTACTTAGCCGTTATACGTCCTAGCTAGTCAAGCAATATGTCATTATGTAGCCTATCTTCCGTACTACAAGTTGACATAAAAATCTAGGCTAAACTCCTACATTTACGACAAGTATAACTAGTTTAGCAAACCTAGTCGAAGTTGCTGGTTAAAAACATACCACACATTTTACGGGCATGGCCGATTTCTCAGCAAATACTCAATCGATTTACGTGATCAATACGTCATTGTGTAGCCTATCATCCGTAGTACACGCTCATATAAAAATCTAACCTGAAGACCCATGTTAACGACAGGTAGACCCCGTTTAGTAAACCCTACACTATTTTTTTTGGTGAAAAACATACCGCACATTTTACGGACATGGCCGATTACTTAGCGATTATTGACCCGATCAATGTGACCAATACCTCATCCTGTAGCCTATCACCCGTACTACAATGTGACATCAAAAGCTATGCTGAATTCTTACTCTGTGGTTGGAAATGACTGTTTTAGTACACGGCACTAGTTTTTTGCATGCAATAAATTTTGTAATATGTAAGTTGTATACGTGCAAGTGTGTATGACATCGTTACTGTTCAGTTTAGTTACTGTTATTGTTTGGCTACTTTCAAGGTTTTATGTGTCATCATAGGCTTCTGTATGCAATTTTTGGGTTTTGCGTGTGAGGAATGGCTCTATGGATATATTTTTATTAATATTTCTACTCAATAATGTGTTTAAGAGTAGTGAAATAACTATTTTGCAAATCAAACTGCATGACCGGAATTTAATCATCAGCACTAGATTACATGCGTTTCAGTTAATTCTGTTAGTTTGTGTTAATGATAGCATGTTTATGCGGTATTTGTGTTTATTTAGTTAGCAATGTTTGGTAAATTTCGTAGTCTCATATGTTAATCATAGGCTTATTTTAGCTATTTTGTGACTCTGCCTGATCTTAAGTAAGGTTTTGAGGTAAAAGTGTGCCATTCAGTGACTAAGCTAAAGTTTAATTGTAGGCATTTTTACAATTAAGTTAGACACTGGTTCGTTTTTGGTTCTTACTGTAATATGTGTTGATTCGCTTATTTCAGCTATTTTCTTCGTTGTGAGTGTATTTTCAGTTGGTTTTTGCCTCGAAGTGTAATTATTTAAATAATTAGTGTGTTTGTTAGCATGAAATATTTTTGTGTTGATGTGCAGGTGTTTTTTTTGCACTTTTTTTCATGATGTATGACTAATCAGTTTAACAGTGTCTGCTGTTCAGTCTATTTATTCTGTGCATGATGAGTAATTTCATACGACAATACAACTACAACCCAGTAGTCACAGTGACCACGTTGGTTTTCTAAGAAATGGTCGAGTGATGGGTGGTTGAGCGATCGAGTTTTGTCACTCATGTCACTAGACAGTATATATTTATATAGAATATACGCATGTTACCAATGTATATATGTATATATGTAATGTATGTACGTATATATGTATACGTATGTATATATGTATGCAGGTATGTACGTATGTACGTATGTTTGTATATATTTATGTATGTATGTAACTATGTATGTATGTATGTATGTATGTATGTATGTATGTATGTACGTATGTACGTATGTTTGTATATATGTATGCATGTAACTATGTATGTATGTATGCATGCATGCATGTATGTAACTATGAATGTATGTATGTATGTACATATGTATGTATGTATGTGTGTATGTATGTACGTATGTATGTATGCATGCATGCATGTATGTAACTATGAATGTATGTATGTATGTATGTATGTATGTATGTATGTATGTATGTAGGTATATATGTATGTACGTATATATGTATGCATAATTTATCATGACTATGCTACAAACAAATAGCGAAAAAGTAACTTTAATGACTAAAATATTTTTTCCCTTTCTGTAGTTCTGTGTTATTGTACCTGTCATCAATTCCATACTTTAAGGCATGGAAAATATCTAGTCAGTTGTAGGTCTGATCAAGGTGAAAATAGTGAAAAATAAATACTGGGTAATCAAATAATCTTTGTACATAGCTTGTGACAGATAAGCACATTTAAAATTAAGCAATGCCAAAAAATTACTCACGGCGTCTGTTATTGATCTTATCAGTTTTTGTCTAGTATATGTGAAGATTTTATCAGTTTGTGTGGCGTGTATTTTAGGCGTCATCAGGCTGTTCTCTGGTGTAATAATGTCGCAACAATTTATGTTACTGGTGCTGTATAGGGGGGTATTTGACTTAAAAAACTGAAACAAAGTAACCTATTTTTCAAAGTAGTATGCTATAATTTGCGTCCGTTTTTGTAGTAGCACGAAAAAAAAAATTGAAGTTATTCTTGACAAAATTTATCAACAGGCCCCCCTCATAAAATTTCCCAGATTAGTGGCCTGACTCAAGGTATAAAAGGCGGTATGTCAACAGGTCGCGTCAGTTATTACCACCATCAAGCTACGGATCGGTCGGTTCTTACTTTTGCTCTCCGTGACTTGTCAATTGTCATCGACTTTTGTGATTTTTGCTGTGCTGCCCGCTTACTTATCAACTACCAGCACTCATCATCGGCTCACCGCAACAAGGACTCAGTGCTCAACTACTGCTCATTATTGGCCAGCTTCAACAAGTGCTCAATCACCATTCATTGAACCACTGTCTAGAGTAAGTTATCTTTTTGTGGTTATTGCTTATTATTTTTATCAATGTAGTTTACGTTCATATTCAATAAGTATTGTTTACTTAGCGCAGGCGCGTCCATGTTCCCAAATGAGTAGAATAGTTGAATAAAATTAACAGTAAATTAAAATTTCTGAATCATAAAATGGTAAGTTCGTTAGCTGATGGGTAAGGACGTAAACTTTTAGTTATGTTGAGCAATGAAATTTTACAAATTATACTGATAGAAATAATTAAGATTACATATACAAAAAGAAATGACAAATTTTCTGTGTTGAGTAACGCAAATTAACAAATGATAAAATGAAACCTTATGTAATACTGAGTAACGATAAAATACTAGAATCTGATAAATTGTATACTAAGTTTGTTAGTAAACAGGTGTACAAAATAAGTAAAACTAAGATTTGTGATATTCAAAGTAAACTGTGTATAGAGTGAATAGAGTAATGAGTAATGATAAAATACTAATTTAAAAAAAATGGATATCAAGTTTTTGGTAGAAAAGTATGCAACAATATGGATAAAAATGAAAGTTTGAAAAACTGTGAAAATGCATGAAACATGATTGTGATTTATTCAATAAGTGTCATGTGTGTTTCAGATAATGGAATGCTCCCATTGCGACCAGTCCTTCACCCTGAAGCAGAATTTACTACGCCACATGCGCAACTCTCATCAACCCACTCAATCCTTCAAATGCTCCAGTTGTGACAAATCCTACACCCGCAACCAAAAATTGACCGCCCACATCCAGAAAATGCACCCGCCCCAGCCAATACCCCAGCCTGCTGCCTACCAATGCCCCGTCTGTGATTCCACCTATGCCCGCAAACAAACTCTCCACCGCCACATCCGTGACTCACACCAGCATAGCCCCACCTGTCCCATTTGCCGGAAAACAAAACAGCCGGCAAGACAAACTGCAGACCCACATCCAGCAAATCCACACCCCCCACATCCGTTCCGTCCATGAATGCCTTCATTGCCCCGAGGACTTCCCTCGCCACGACACCCTTCTCCGACATATTGCCCAACAGCACAATACGCCCTGTTTTAGGTGTGTTGTGTGCGACAAGACATTTCGTCGCCGCAGCCACCTAAGGCAACACCAGCGTCAACATACGGTTCGCACCGATGTGGCCGTCCCTGCATCTCAGGTGTACGTCGTGAAGCTGAATCGAGGACCAATTGGCGCCCCGGTTAACCTTCCCCCGTCCATTCGCAACAACAAAGCCATCCGCACAATGACCTACCATCAAAATACAGGCAGGCCTTATACAGACAATTTGTGCTTTTTCCGGTGTCTTGCGGCGGGAGTGACTGGCAATCACTTGTATTTCGACCGCGAAGCTACCGTATTATTCAAGCGGTGGTGCAAACACTCAGGTGCTAACCCCATTACGTTTGAAGGGGTCCATATGACAAATATCCTAGCCCTCGAGCAACTATTTAAAGTTAATGTGAACGTTTACGAACTTATTGTCCCCGACGAGCCCCCCACCACCCTCCAACAAATGATGGACGCGGCGTACGAGCCAAACATCATTCCCCTGGCTGTGCTCGAGCAGCCTGAGCCCGAGGAAGACGACGACGAACCCGAACCCATGGACGTTGATCGGCCCAGAAACCCATTCGCCATCGACGAAGCAGACGAAGACAAACCAGAAGTTGACGAAGCAGACGCTGAAGGCGGTGGTCAGATTGTGGACGTAACTGAGGAGGAACAAGAAGATGCTCAACCTCAGGAGCCCCACGCGGAGATTATTTACGTTTCGCTTGGCCACTACGAGCAGACAATCCGCCTGAACTTATACGGTAACCATTTCAGTCTCATAGTAGACTTTGACAAGTATTGTCGGGTGTGGACTTGCCCGAAGTGCAAGCGAATGTTCGACAGAGCAAACAATTTGACCCAGCACACTCAGATATGCAATGGTGCTCAAACCGAGCATATATTCCCCGGGGGTGGTTTTGGCCTCCCCAAGTCCGTTCACCAGGAGCTCCGGGAGGAAGGATTGGTGGTTCCCGATGGGTTTTACCCGTTCAGGGCCACCTTTGACTTTGAGGCGTTGTTTGAAGACCTCAACAAGTCAACTGCCAAGGGGACCTACACCAGTACCCTGATCCCCGTGAGTGTCAGTGTGGTATCCAATGTCCCTGGTTATACCCACCCCCATTGTTTCATTGGACCCCCGGAGGATATTGTGCAGTCCATGTACGCATACCTCACTGAAATTGCCAGCCACGCCTACGAGGAACTTTTAGTGCATTATGGACATTTGGTGCAAGTTCTCGAAGAGCGTGTGCAAGAGTATACAGAGGCTATGCGACAAAAGGACATTCCAAAAATGAAGGAATTGAGACGATGGACGATGTACAAGAAAAAGTTCACGAAATGGATTACCCAACTACCCGTCCTCGGCTTCAACTCTGCGAAATTCGATCTTAATTTAATCAAAAAGTACCTTATGCCCTATATGGTACGAAATGGTGAAAAAATCACGTATGCAGTGAAGAAAAACAATGCATACATTTCCCTGGGCACAGAAAAACTGTTGCTCCTGGACATTACTAATTACCTTGCCCAGGGCATGTCCTATGAAAAGTGGCTTTGGGCCTTCAAAGTTAGCCAACGCAAAGGCTATTGGCCATACGAGTGGCTGCACGACCTGACCCAATTGCAACAACCTTTCCTACCCCCCAAGGAAGCCTTCCACTCCACCCTAAAGAACACGGACATTACTGATGAACAGTACCAGGAAATCCAGGAAATTTGGAGAACGGAAGGTTTCCAGACAATGAAGGATATGCTGATTTGGTACAACAACCTGGATGTTGTGCCTTTCCTGGAGGCCGCCCAGAAAATGTTTGATCATTTTCAGGGCTTGAACATTGATATGTTCAAACAAGCGGTGAGCCTTCCAGGAATCAGCATGATCCATATGTTCCAGACCACCCACCCCAGGCACATATTTACCCTGTGGAACCCCAACAATGCGGAGTGGCACCACATCATCAAGCGAAACATTGTCGGTGGTCCTTCAATCGTGTTCCATCGTTACCTGGAGAAAGATGTCACTACAATACCTGGTAAGCCAAAGCGTAGTTAACAACCATAGGACTAGCTTGTTTGTTGACTTGATTTGTTGACTTTGTTCAATCAATTTCAATTTCAATCAATTATCAATTATTTTACCCTCATCGCCGTTCAAAATATAAAGTTAAGCATAGTTGAGTTGTTTGTTTGGATGTTTGTTGAGTAGAACTTATTTACAAAGTTATCCTCATGCACTTAGTAATTACCAAATTATAAGTACTTAGTACTTACCAAAATATACTCAAGCACTTAGTATTTATCAAGTTAGTATTTCCCTTAAATTGTCAATTATATTCATCAAGTATTTTTTTAGTCTTAGTCTTAGCGGTTGTTACTAGTATTTGGTTATTCTTAGTGCCTGTGTCCTTAGTAAGCATTCACATCAAGTTAATGATTTTAACTAGTATTTATTTAGTTGTTTTTGTTGTGTGTTTCAGATGGCGACAAGATGTGCAAGAAAATTTTTGGCTACGATGCAAACGGTCTGTACCTGTGGAGCCTGTGTCAGCCAATGCCTACCGGTATATACCATGTGTGGACGCCGACGGCTGGTATTGGCGAAGAGGGGGCAGACAACATGGACAAGGTATTCAGGCGTGTTCCTGGTTACACCTTGTGCCACAAGGAGCTTACCTGGCTAGAATTAATGCGACAAAAGCTGGAAGAAGACGCCTTCCGTGCAACTGGCCAGCATCATACCATCAGAATCGAACACAGATTCAATGGTGGTCAGAAGGTGTTCTACAACGGCGCAGCCCGATACCCGGTTGATGGCTACGTGTACTCCTGCCCGGGTCACACCCAGCCCATAGTCCTGCAATTCCACGGATGCCACTGGCATCAGCATGAAGATTGTCTTCTCCGTGGTGAAATGGACGATGCTCGGGTGCAGGAGATTAGAGAACGAATGGCTCGACAAAAGGCCTTTTTCAGTCAACAACCTGTGGAGTATATTGAGGAGTGGGAATGTTCCCTAACTGAATACCTGCACGATACGCAAATACGCCTATCCAGCCACATGTCCACCCAACAACTGCTCAATGCCATAAGAAACGGACAATTCTTTGGCATAGTTGAGTTGGACATTGAAGTTCCTCAACACCTGCAGGGACGATACGAAGAGATGCCGCCAATATTTAAAAACGTTGACGTGAGCATTGACGATATTGGCCCGACGATGCGGGAATATGCAGAGAGATGGGGACAGTTGCCAAAACCTCGACGCTGTCTCATTGGCAGTTATTTTGGAAAACAAATCCTGCTGGCGACCCCCCTCATCAAGCACTACCTCAACGCAGGGCTTGTAGTCACCAGAGTATACAAGGCAGTGCAATTCACCAAGGCCAGCCCCTTCCACCACCTCATGGAAGAAGTGGCAAACCACAGAAGACAAGCCGACCGAGATCCCGCCTCAGCCATCAAGGGTGAGCTGTTCAAGCTCCAGGGCAACGCATACTATGGCCGAACACTCACTGACGTTGAACGACATACGGATATTAAGTATGTACCAGAAGCCAAAGCGATACAAATGATCAACGATCCATTTTTCAAAGCTTTGGAGGAAATTGACGACGGAGTATACGAAGTAACGATGCTCAAAAAGAAAATAAAATTTGCACTGCCCAACTTGATTGCGTTTTTTGTATACCAATACGCCAAAATGAAAATGCTGGAATTTTACGATTTCCTGTACACCTTCATCCCTAGAGACACATGGCGTATGATACAAATGGATACAGATTCCCTTTACTTTGGACTAGCCCACGATTCTCTTGACGAAGCGATCCCCTCCGAATTACGTCAACGATTTGAAATTGAAAAGCAAAAATTCCTGGCCCTTACCGATTACGACCAGCGAACCCCTGGACTATTTAAACAGGAATGGAACGGCGAGGGTATGATTGCCCTAAACTCAAAAACATACATTGCGTGGGGCGAATCTACAAAGTGCTCCACAAAAGGTTTATCCAAGGTTACCAACACCATTCCAAAAGAAACGTTCGAAAGTGTCCTGCTTGAAGATCAACAGCCGCGTGGTGGTACTAATCACGGATTCCTAGTGAAGAACAATGAAATTGTGCAATATTACCAGGAACGCGCGGCCATTACTTACTTTTACCCGAAACGTATTGTACAACCAGATCACGTTACCACCAAACCCCTCCCCCTTTGATTATGGTCATATATGCGTATGTCACATTCATGTATTGTGATTACTGTACTGCACTGTGTTGTATTGCAAGTACTGACTAATGTTATTGTTATTTAATTATTGCTTGTCCTTGCTGTACGTGGTTGTGATAGAATTATCCTCTGCTCTGGGATCAGACTTCCCAACAGACGGTAGTTCTAGGAGGGCTCAAAAAAAATAGAAAATAACTAAAAAAATACATAAAAGTATATATAAAGCTATAAAAAATACAGTTACATTTTAAAAAAATTAATAAAACTTAATGGATCAAAAACATATAACATGAAAATTGAGCCCGTCGTACTAGCCGAGAATTTAATTAAGGCTATCCTTAATTATTTTCAAATTGGTGCCTGATGAGTCCCGTGGTACGGACGAAACGGGTCAAACTATCTATTGACAACAAGACTGATTTTTAAAGTTTTACGTCAATTTTTTTAACTAATGAACAAATGTTTTAAAAAATTTTTAACGCTAACTACCTTGCAAAACCACAAAAATAGCTATAACAAACCTAAAATAACACATATTACAGCGTTTACTCACACCACTAATCTGGGAAATTTTATGAGGGGGGCCTGTTGATAAATTTTGTCAAGAATAACTTCAAATTTTTTTTTCGTGCTACTAGAAAAACGGACGCAAATTATAGCATACTACTTTGAAAAATAGGCTACTTTGTTTCAGTTTTTTAAGTCAAATACCCCCCTATACAGCACCAGTAACATAAATTGTTGCGACATTATTACACCAGAGAACAGCTGATGACGCCTAAAATACACGCCACGCAAACTGATAAAATCTTCACATATACTAGACAAAAACTGATAAGATCAATAACAGACGCCGTGAGTAATTTTTTGGCATTGCTTAATTTTAAATGTGCTTATCTGTCACAAGCTATGTACAAAGATTATTTGATTACCCAGTATTTATTTTTCACTATTTTCACCTTGATCAGACCTACAACTGACTAGATATTTTCCATGCCTTAAAGTATGGAATTGATGACAGGTACAATAACACAGAACTACAGAAAGGGAAAAAATATTTTAGTCATTAAAGTTACTTTTTCGCTATTTGTTTGTAGCATAGTCATGATAAATTATGCATACATATATACGTACATACATATATTCCTACATACATACATACATACATACATACATTCATAGTTACATACATACATGCATGCATACATACATACGTACATACATACATACATACATACATACATACGTACATACATACATACATTCATAGTTACATACATGCATGCATGCATACATACATACATAGTTACATGCATACATATATACAAACATACGTACATACGTACATACATACATACATACATACATACATACATACATAGTTACATACATACATAAATATATACAAACATACGTACATACGTACATACCTGCATACATATATACATACGTATACATATATACGTACATACATTACATATATACATATATACATTGGTAACATGCGTATATTCTATATAAATATATACTGTCTAGTGACATGAGTGACAAAACTCGATCGCTCAACCACCCATCACTCGACCATTTCTTAGAAAACCAACGTGGTCACTGTGACTACTGGGTTGTAGTTGTATTGTCGTATGAAATTACTCATCATGCACAGAATAAATAGACTGAACAGCAGACACTGTTAAACTGATTAGTCATACATCATGAAAAAAAGTGCAAAAAAAACACCTGCACATCAACACAAAAATATTTCATGCTAACAAACACACTAATTATTTAAATAATTACACTTCGAGGCAAAAACCAACTGAAAATACACTCACAACGAAGAAAATAGCTGAAATAAGCGAATCAACACATATTACAGTAAGAACCAAAAACGAACCAGTGTCTAACTTAATTGTAAAAATGCCTACAATTAAACTTTAGCTTAGTCACTGAATGGCCCACTTTTACCTCAAAACCTTACTTAAGATCAGGCAGAGTCACAAAATAGCTAAAATAAGCCTATGATTAACATATGAGACTACGAAATTTATCAAACATTGCTAACTAAATAAACACAAATACCGCATAAACATGCTATCATTAACACAAACTAACAGAATTAACTGAAACGCATGTAATCTAGTGCTGATGATTAAATTCCGGTCATGCAGTTTGATTTGCAAAATAGTTATTTCACTACTCTTAAACACATTATTGAGTAGAAATATTAAAAAAATATATCCATAGAGCCATTCCTCACACGCAAAACCCAAAAATTGCATACAGAAGCCTATGATGACACATAAAACCTTGAAAGTAGCCAAACAATAACAGTAACTAAACTGAACAGTAACGATGTCATACACACTTGCACGTATACAACTTACATATTACAAAATTTATTGCATGCAAAAAACTAGTGCCGTGTACTAAAACAGTCATTTCCAAAACCACAGAGTAAAAAATCAGCTTAGCTTGCTTTTGATGTCACATTGTAGTACGGGTGATAGGCTACAGGATGAGGTATTGGTCACATTGATTGGGTCAGTAATCGCTAAGTAATCGGCCATGTCCGTAAAATGTGCGGTGTGTTTTTAACAAAAAAAATAGTGTGGGGTTTACTAAACGGGGTCTACTTGTCGTTAACATGGGTCTTCAGCTTAGTTTTTTATATAATCTTATAGTACTAGTGATAGGCTACAAAATGACCTATTTATCTCGTAAATCTATCGAGTATTTGCTGAGAAATCGGCCATGCCCGTAAAATGTGTGGTAGGCTATGTTTAACTTCCACTAGGTTTGCTAAACTAGGTATACTTGCCGTTAATGTAGGAGTTTAGCCTAGATTTTTATGTCAACTTGTAGTACGGGTGATAACCTATACAATGACATATTGCTTGACTAGCTAGAACGTATAACGGCTAAGTAATTGGCCATGCCCGTAAAATGTGCGGTATGTTTTTACCCACACAGTACATGAGCGTGTTTGAAAAAAAATACGGGTGTTGTACTGAAACAGTCATTACTACTGATAGAGTAGGAATTGAGCTTACTTTTTCATATCACCTTGTACTACTCTTAATAGACTACACAATGACGTATTGATTGGGTTGATCAGTCCTGTAATGGCTAAGTAATCGGCCATGTCCGTAAAATGTGCGGTATGTTTTTAGCCAAAAACGTGCACTAGGTTTCCTAAACTAGATACCTCTACCTATAAAATAGATGTTATAGCTTAGTTTTTTATATGAGCGTGTAGCCCTAATGATAAGCTACACAATGGCGCCTTGATCGCGTTGATCCGACATATAAAAGTTAAGTTACAGCTCATAGCCTTAACATACGTAATCTACCGTAAGAAACTAAACTAGTTTTCAGCCACTAGTTGGCATCTGATTTACACACAGGAAACGCCTGAGGGGCACACACGTGTTTATTGCGTTAAAAAACCACATTACGTAATTTACCAAAACAATACTGGATTTATAAAAATATTGTCAAACAGTTAATAACTTAATATTAATAAAATTAAAATTAGCATAAAATTGAAAACTTGTATCAAAATAAAAATTATTAAAGTTAAAAATTTGTATAAAATTAAAACTTATTAAAATTAAAAATTGGTATAAAATTAAAATTTACAAAAATAAAAAATTTAGTTTAAAATAATAGCTTAATAATTAAAACCGGAATTAGTTTAATGATTGAAAACTGGTTTGTTTGACTCCTTAAACCCCCTCTCAAACTCCTCTCTCAGGATTTCGGGGGATTATAAGCGACTGGGAGGGGGTTTTTACACGTTAAACATAGGAAACTCCTGAACGCTCCCCCTCCCAAAGAGCCCTGTACTGCTTGCTACTATACTACTCATAAGCAAACATGAAGTTCACGAATTAATCTTTACTTAGTACCTACCTACTTTTCAAGTTCCGACTGCAGGAAATTTTGCAGTTTCAATGGATGTAAAAGGAGAGGCATTTCATGGACAATATGCAAGTTAGAAACAAATCTTTAGCTGGCCCAACAGGTTTACGATGGCCTCTGGCCAATGTTACTTAAAAATATATGCTTGATACTTACTGAATACTTTTGCCGAAAACTTAGCTTGTTGTATTTTTAAGTTTGAAATTTTCTAGACATTTTTTCAGTGTTAGTTTCATATGTTCAGTTAGGATTTTAGTATATGGACAAACATTATGGTAGCATCTCACCTTCCTCTTTTGCAGAGAATTAAAGTTTTAAGTTAAAAAATAAGAATCTAAGCATGATGAAATGAAAAAAGCGTATATCGTCTGCGATTTATACTACACTATTCATACTACAAGTATTACGTCATTGGTCGAAATTTTCACCCGACTGTCTTTAACTAAAATTCTTAAAATCGGTTTTTTAACTTTTTTGTCGGGATCTACCGATTGCTCGAATCCCATGAATCAGAGCTGGGCTCGCTAAGGTTCGCCTATCTATTAACTAGTATCATCATGCTCCCTTATCCTAGCTTATTTTTTGAGAGTTTTAGGGCTGCTGGCCCATGCATCTCAGCAAACACTCCAGAGCTGCAATAATTAGTTTTCAATAGCTCTTAATTTCTGGTCAACCCAGGTAATTGTAAATTATTCTAACTTTCTATTGGCCGACCAGATAGGGTAAATATTCAGTTATTGCGAAAATCTTAAGAAAACAAAAAACGACGAAGAAAAAACGGACATACTATAGACAAACGGTTTCAATTATTCACACAAAGCGAAAAGGAAAGGGGTGGATGCTGGTTTAGGACTTTAGTATGTATTATTCTGTGCTTCACTGATACTTTAATCTTTTTTAACTCGTACTATACCTCAGGGGGGACTTAGGAATTACGATAACTGACGATTAGGCAAATCAGGCGCTCTTGTACGGACCAGCCGTGAATTGGGGTTTTGGATGATTAGGACAAATGGGGATTCCGTCGAGAGTGTGGCCTCTTTCTGCGTCACGCCAACCTCTAAACTGGGTACTCAACTCAACCAAGAAGCTCACTTTTAGCAAGCCGTATCAATCAGGGGGCTCGTTATTCTTGTTTCAGTACAAGCAAGCTTGTTTGGCTGAAGGTTGAAGCAAAAACTTTCAATATTGAAAGGAAACCTTCTATTTCCTGATGTTTTTATTTATACAGCGGTTTGTTTGGCGTAAAATGGGTAACTCTAAACTATCATGCCACGATTTTAACAGATAGCACAAATTACACCACTGGAAAAATAGTGAATTGCTAGGTAGTTTGAAAGCTACAGTACCGACCAAAATTACTAGCTACAGTCTCTGGTATCAAAACAGTGTCAGAGTAACTTAGATTCCGCAGTGAAAGTTTATAGTACTTATTACATTTACTTTGACTCCTGAATCAAATTATTCTGATTTTGCCTTGAGTCCGACTCCGGAGTCTGTAGCAAGTAATTATATGTCGGTACTGTAAGTTCGTACTTTCAGTCGTAAGTATGTAGGTACACTGCTATCTGTATACAGCTCTTGCAAAATTATAGTTTGCTCAGGCTAGGCTTAAGTTTGGACCCAGGTTTAGGCCTAGGCTCAGGGCTTAGCTTAGGCTTAGCTCAGTCTTAGACTGAAACTAACAAGCACCTAGAACTAGGGCTGGGCACGGTTACACGGTACGAACCGTGTACACGCGTGTAACCGTATACACGCTAAGCTTAGCGTGTACACGGTTAGGGGTCACTATCCGCGGTTACTTAGCGGTTACAGCGTGTACACGTTAAGACACAGTAACCGCGGATACTGTAACCGTTTACTCTAAACGGATAGTGTAACCGGTTACTCTAAACGGATAGTGTAACAGGTTACTCTAAACGGATAGTGTAAACGGTTACTCTAAACGGATAGTGTAACCGGTTACACTATTCGTTTTCCGACTTCGTGTACCCGTTAAGAAAAATGTTCGTTTGGCTGCTGGATTTATGTAAATTAAATTACAACTGTGCGCAAGTGATTTGCCTGTGTGTTACTTCATATACGCATGCGTGTGCAAGCTATGTTCTTCAAGATATATAAAGGCATTTATACTTCCAGCTCAGCATTGTCCCAGTAGCTCAAATGGTAGCTTGCTGGTCTGCAATTCTAGAGATGGGTGGTTCGTATCTTCACTGGGTAATTCCTCTGGGCTGATGCTGTTTAGTAAAGGATCCATCTCTGCTTCTGGACGTTAGAACTAGGCTACATAGAACTTAAAAAATAAAGCCTAATAATAATGTGACGATGCTCGAATCTGATTGGCTCGGAGCTGGTTGCAAGTGCTGTATGTAACGTCAACGATCCAATAATAGAACAGTTCCTAATTTGGCAGGTACACTTGCCATGATTAATTCGAAAACATGTTTTTGCAGATTTCAAATATTTCATCAGTTATTCGTAACTGTAATTCGCAGCTAATAAAGCTAATTAAAGTGACATACAGAATTTGTTTCATATTTACACACGCTTAGCGATCACAAAGTTATCTTTAGTAATCTTACTAACCCTTAACCCTTTCATGTCGGAACGTTCTCTGTCTAGGCAGCCGGACTCTGACACCCTCTAGTTTTTTGGCCATAATTCGAGCCACGTGAGTCGTAGAGAGATGGCAAAACCGCCATTCGACAGAAAAATAAATGGTGAACAAAACATAACCAGTCGATAAAGGGTCTAGGACGCACCGTTTTTGAGTTATAAGCGCTCAACTTTGAAATTTTGTGAAAACTTTGCCCTATCGCTCAGGCATAAGATGTACCTCACCTCGGAGTATCAACACAGCAACCGTGTGTTTTCCATAGTTGAATGCTAGAAATAAACTACAATATCCGCTGTATTTGATGCACAAAAAGCCGACTGCCGGGGTTTCGATTTATTATCATAATGTGGCCATAAAAGGAATACTACTTTTGCGATAAAAAAGTCAAATTTTCACATTGCTCAACTAAGCATAGTTTTTGTTGTATGGCAGTAGGAGTAAAATTTGGCCGCTAGATACAAAGATCTACGATTGGTAAAACAGGTTTGAGGATTAGCTGACCACAACTAACTAGCCAAGTTTTATGGACCCAAATAGGGTACTCACAGCGTTGGTGCCATACGGCCCCTCCAGGCATGAAAGGGTTAAGGTGGTAGTGTCGCCAAAGCAGTTTTGCTCATAGGTTGCAAAACGAGAGCTTTTTGCTTTGAAATTGTACGTTCACTGAGAAACTAGTGAAGTGCCATATGGTATCAAATAAATACTGCCAGACACCAGACTACCAATATCTACCAATATTTTGAACCAATCACCATTTGTGAGCCAGACATCACACAATAGAGACATAAAAGTTCAAAAAATCGAGGCAGATATCAGATTGGCCAGCTTGTGAAGTACATGTAATGTTTTGACGCACAGTTTTTTCCAACAAATAAGAAAAATAAAAAATGAAGGTTCGTTTTTCTTTTGATTTTAAAATAAGTGTCTAAATTTTTCACAATTTATCATTATTGCTGTGAGTACTTTACAGGTTACGTACAGTTTCACAGTTCAAACAGCCATTACTCCACAACCACTCAAGCAATTTGCACTAAATTTTGTGTGCATAAACTAGAGCATATGTGTTTTTAGTCTGTGTAAAGAATTTAAACAGAAAGTTTTTTAATTGTGACGAAAATATCAAATGTGAATAGGTTTTCAAAACGTCATTTTTCCGACTTTGCGGCTTCACTGCTAACTGTATGCTGCATCAATTTTGCTGAAACTTGGCAAAAATATTTGCCTTGAAACATATTTTTAGAATATATAAATAACAATGACCTATCTTTCACTGAAAAA
Source organism: Trissonchulus sp. WLG1_4 (assembly GCA_030248245.1). NCBI lineage: Eukaryota > Metazoa > Nematoda > Enoplea > Enoplida > Ironidae > Trissonchulus > Trissonchulus sp. WLG1_4. Next base: position 25,118 of record JASANF010007285.1, on the reverse strand, counting down.
GTTTTATAGTCGCGCAAAATCGACTGCTTTCGCGACACTACCCCCTTAATTGATTCCCAGACAATCATAGAAATAGAAATAGAAACTTATTCACAAATTAAAACTTCTGCATCTTCACCTTCGAGAATATTGTTATAGAACTTTTCAATAAATTTAATCTCCTACATGAAACTCACGACAAAAACCTTGTTCAATAATTGACTCCCTTTAATTTTTACCGCAGAGTATATTAGATTGTTACAAAAGGCAGCTGATAACAAGAAAGTCTTTTGCGAAAGAAATAGAAATCTTTTCGCGATAGCTACATATATAGTGGTTAAGACGGTAGAACAAAATTTGTGCCTTCGATGCGATTCCATGCGTCGTACTGCGCGACACTTGTAACTCGATTCAGTGTTACAGTAAAGTGCAATAACCCGACTTATACTGCACGCAGCAGCATGCAGTCTACTTATACTGCACGCTATACTCGAATCGATTTACAAGTCACTTATAGCACAGGTGGTAGTGCTATAAGTAATTGATTTGCATGTGTGAAACCCTCGTGCAGGTGCACTCGTGCGCTTCGTGCACTCGTGCTCCTGCACTCGGAGTTTCACAGAAATATGCGTATAAATCACTTAAGGCCTATTCACACAGGGCTCATTTTGCTGCATGGCGTACGCCATGGCGCATGAGAGGGCGCATGAGCGGGCGCATGAGCGGGCGCACACGCACATTTGCCTACTGCATTGTGTGCATTGTGTGCATTGTGCGGTTGGCTACAGCTACTGCTCTTATGCAGTAATATAAAAATAGAGAAACTCAGAAAAGATGTTTTACTTAGAACCCCTTCAAATTCGAACCCTCGATCGCATGAAACACGTGTACGTAGAGTTTTTAATAGCAATACGCTGATTTTATTGGAAAAATTCGTTTTGGGCTGTCCAAAGTTTTTTCTTTTTTCTTAACCCTGTCATAAGACACAGCATATTTTGGATTTGACAGTAAAGGGAAAAATAAATCATGTTACTCAGTTTCAGTTTCAGATCTGACAGTTTTACATCAATAATTCTGTTTTGTCTACCCTAACATTTTTTCCCATAATCTTATGATTATGAAAGTTCTTTCAATTGTCATGTTCAGTTCAAAAGATGGCATTGTTATCATACTAATTTGTCTAAAACTGATTACTACTTAAGTTCACAAGCAATATTCAAGTTCGCTAAACTACAGGCTAAGAAACATAGTATCTAATCTTTCCACCTACTTTAAAGAGAAAACTTTATGATTTGGATCTCACAGTTTTCTGCTGAGTTCTATTCAAAATTGGTTGTCACGAGAAATGCACGGAGCAACCTGGTAGAGGTGGTCATGTTTGGCCTTTTTTCTGCCGACAGAAGGAATTTTTTAAACACTGTTCCAGTCAGAGCAGGGTTGGGAAACTGAGATAGAAATGCTGACCAATCTTAAAAAGAGGGTTGGGTACACCCCCTTCTATTCTTGGGTTTCACACTTCTGTGCTTTATAACGCATTTTTTCACATGACCAAACCAAATTTATATCCTCCGACAATTGTATGCCGGTATTGTCAGGAAAATTCTTGCCGGTTTTGACTACCGTAAGAGCTTAAAAGGCTGACTATGCAGTTATGGAACTTAGATAGCAACCATGACGTGTCCTTTCTGTTTAATTCGCATTACTACATTACTAAAACATATATAACTAAAAATTGCTGGACCCTGAGGCAAAACGTATGGCTTGCTTTTCGCGACTAATCGTTGATTTTGGCAGACAATTTGATGGTTTAACTGAGCTTTTTCCATAATACCATAATAACGCGTTTTTCTCTCATGCAGGTTTCAGCATTTTTTGGTCAGATTCTTTATTTTTGCTGATATTGTTGCGGAATGTCGAAATTCGTTCCAAAGTTCTTTTGAGTTTCGCGCATTTTGTTTTCCTTTCGTTTTCGTTTTCATCTGTATTTTGTTCGATTTAGTTATACTGGAAATGAAGCGTGACCCTCTATAACATATTGGCGCAGTAGTCCAAATGGTAGAACGCTGGTCTGCAGAGCCAGAGATGGGCGGTTCGAATCCCTCTTGCATCATCTGTCTAGAGGCATCAGTCAGCTCTTCTTTCTTGACACTGAAATTTGACTCACTCGCGCATCTTTTTTACTATGTTTAGATCTGATCCGTAATTAATGTGTCAAAATGTATCAAGTCATTGCCTTTGTTGTATTCTATTTCGCGAGTTCTATTCATGCCAAAGATTGTCGATGGAAAGAACATTTTGAAAAAAATGTCAATTCGAACACTTCAGGAAATTGGTAAGTAAAATATGTTCTTCAATATATGATCAGGTTATATAATCAATTATACTTTTAAGCATTTGTGAAATCGGCAATTTAGTTTTTATTTTAAAAAATTTTGTGACAAAACTGAGGTCTATTACATAATTTGAATATGTATATTTAGTAGAAAATAGGTTACATAGTATTGCTGTTAATATTTGATCTATTGAAGACTAGAGTAAGTATGTAACCAGTTCTTAATAATATGTTCTAATCTTAGTGTTTTTTGTTTTTTGTTTTTTGTTCAAAGTATATAGTAGGGATAGATTAGGTACATAGGTAGTAGCAAAATGAAGTAACAGTCCTGTATTGTAAAGTATTAGTAATAGTCTTTGTACTAGTACTTGTAACTATTAAGTCTACTTGTTTAAGGCATCGCGACTATTTACCATCACAAGTGCGTCAAAACTTGGACGCTTGTGGTTTGTACCTTCTACAATACGAGTCCTTTTTATATATCAACGATTTCTACTTGAAACTGGAAGCGAATGCATCTATGTCCAAATTCGACGGTTGCGAAATTGTCGATTTGGCCACAAGGTGGTGTGATTTGATGAAATACGAATTTCAGAGTTTCTACAAAATAGTCGACATGCAGATTGGCATTGGACTGCCTGTTTTGGCGTTCATTGGGTGTCCTCTGGGAATGTGGGTTCTAATGGATCCAGAGTTTCGCAGCAGTACCGGCACTTTATACCACATGGCAGTTCTAATGGCTGATACCTTGGGTATGGTACCGATTTTTTTGACGGGCATTCAGCATCAAATCTACAGCTTGAAATATGTGACTTATTTCTATAACTGGATTTACCTGATGCGGTGGCATCTAGGAGAAATGCTGACCACTATTAGTACCCTACTAATTCTTGTGACATCCATACAGCGAGTGATCGCCTTGTGGTTTCCCACAAAGTATGGAAAAATCAACCAAAAGTTGGTTTTCTACTTTGCTCTAGGGTTTTCAGGTGTTTTTTCTCTTGGTATTCGCGTGCCATTTCTACTTTTTGATCGGTTGTATTTTTTTCGAGAAGACATTCAAGAATTTCGACTAGCTCCCTCCCCATTCATGTTCTCACAAACTTCACGAGTGTTGATAATGACTCATGTTATGTTATTTGTTTTCTGTGGTTTTTCCTTGTTTATCACCAATTCTTTGGTGATTTTTGGCTTGATTCGGGCTAAAAAAATGGTAAAACGCAGTACCGCAGAGGCGGCAGAGGCTCAGCGAAAAACAATTAGTATGTCTGTCATGCTGCTAGCTATCAGTTTGCCGTGGCTACTTTTTGTGGTGTTTAACTTCGCCTATCAGTATCTGAACACTTTTCAAAATTTGCGGCGTTTGGTACGCTACGACATGCACTGGTTTTTTGCGCAAAACACCTATGGGCAAATATACGCAGCAGGAGAGAGTGAAAAAACGCATATGCTAATGCGATTTTTTGCCCAGAGTTTGTACATTTTCAATCATTCTAGCAATTTCTACTTGTATTTCATTTTTCACAGTCGGTTTAGGGCAACTTTTTTGAAGAAAATGGGCTTTAAAGTCATTCGCGTTGAAGATGCGGTTAAAAATCAAAGTTCGATGAATAGTTTTATGACAGGGCAAACTCGTTTTCATCAGGCGATTACAAAAGCCAAAGCTTTAAATTCAATAACCAGTGCCGCTTAATAAGCCGCTAGGCCGGGTTGACGCAGAAGCTTTTAATTCTTGCTTTATACTTTATACTTTTTGCTTTTTACTTTTTACTTTTTACTTTTTACTTTTTACTTTTTACTTAAGCAAAAGTGTTCACACAGACTTACTTTTACTCAAGGCAAGTTGGTTTCAATTGGCTGGCATTAGCGCGTTTCGTTTCTACTTTTACTTAAGCCCAAATGTTAAAAATAAAAAGTAAAAAGTACTATCTATGTGAACCAAAATTTTTACTTAAGGCCCATAAGCAAAAACTAAAAAGTAAAAAGTAAATTCTGTGTGCACCGGGCATTCAGGTGGTTTTGGTTTTGTTCTCTAAGAAACTACAGCTAGTCCTTTATTTGAGTTGAAGAAAAACCGAAAAAAAGAAAGAAAATTTTGAAAGAAATAAAACCGAAAGAAAATTGAAAGAAAGAACGTTTTAAAGAAATTGGCTTCCACTGCGAAATAAAGACAATTAATAGCAGCTGTTTTGCAACTTTGAAGGCAAATAACGTTCAGTCCCTGCTTTAACACAAAAGCTGCCCCCTGACCCGTCTGAAAAATTGAAAGAAATGCAGTTGAAGAACTTTCCACTTTTCTTGCAAGAAAGAAAACTGCAAGAAAAAATTTTAAAGAAAAAGAAAGGAAAATTGTACTGAAATAAGGGACTAGCTGTATTGAAAAAGAAGCTAACTGTACTTATTGTCTATGTTGTACTCCACAAAAAATGTAAATAAAAACAAAAAAATGAAATATTTTCTACTATTAGTAGCTCACAGCCAATCATTGCTAAACTCAGCCCACCTATGTCCAAAACAGCTAAAAAGGTTTGACCGCTGACAAATTTTTTGCATGACATGATGAAAGTTTTTATAAAGCAAAACTTTAGGAAAAATATTGAAAGGCTGAGAATAGAGTTCGCAACGGGTCGAAGTTTTTCGACCCGACCCGACCCGACCCGAACCAACCCGACTTCTCGTCAAGCTGCTATACAAACTATCAAACACAAAATTTTCTTGTGAAATTTTTGTTATTAGTTTCTTGTGATATGTAGGTGATAGGCTCCACGAATCTCCAGTCTAGCAGTCATTCTGCCGCGACTTTGTTAGCCAAAGAAAATGTTCAAAACAGCAAAATGTGACTTCAAAATCTAGGATTTATACCCAAAAGTTTTGACCCGAACTGACCCGCTCAACCCGCGGGTCGGAAAATCTCAACCCGACCCGACCTGAGCAGGCCCAACCCGACCCGACCCGATTGCGAACTCTAGCTGAGAACCGAAATGGAGATATTAAAAACATTGTTGTTTTAATATTGTTATATATTGAAAAAAAATATAATATTTTTTGGCATTACGTCTAAAATTTTATGCGAAAATTTCTACTACTGGATGATTTCACTGAAAACTATGTAGGTAGCTTGTAGTTGTGTGTTTGTAGAACTGTCAACAGTTAAGCTACATATCTTAAGTCTGGTTCATACTTGTCCTTAAGAACATAGGGATAAGGACAAGGACAAATTTGGGATAGCTGGTGTGGAAAATTGACGCAATTGTTTCTGCTATATTTTCGCATGTAGTAATTTTAAGTAAATTCTTGTTGTCATGCCAAAAATTAGCAGAAACGATGAAGTAAAATTTTCACAGCAGCTGTCCCAAATTTGTCCTTGTCCCTGTCCCTATATTCTCAAGGACAAGTATGAACCGGGCTTTACCCTACCGTAAAACTTGTCCTAGGACATTTAGCTTACCTATGGTAGGATAAAAAAGCTAAACTAATTTTCCAAAAAACAAAATATGCTCAGAACAGGATTAACTCTGAAACCATGGATCTAAACGTCTCACTCCAGCTTAAAATGTGCACTTTTTTATGATTGAGTTGACTTAGTTTTTGATGTAAACTTTTTTCAACTGTGGTTGTAGTTTGTAACTGTATCAATTGTGTTTTTCGCCTTGTTTTGTTGTTGTTCACCAGTTGCTGCTTATTGTGAGTAAAGTTTTTAAAAAGTATCCTGTGTAAAACTCAATTCAATTAATTATCTTAGTTATCATTAATTCAATTTTTATCTATAATTTTTGGAGGCTAAGTGTCAATTCATATTTAAAATCACACTAAGTCTGTCCTACCCGATAAATGGAGGAAATAATGCTGACAGTAATACTGTATACGATCAGATTGTAGCCTGATTTTTCGTAGTTTTGCTGGCAGATTGCTCAAACGGCAACAATTATGAATTGATCCTTATGCTAAGAAAATTAGGATGCTCTAAACAATATTTCAGGTGTCAACCTGAAATGTCAAACTTTCCTGCCGAAACATGAAACCTAGACACCAGTGTTATTGCCTGTCATTGAGACAAGTTTTCAATACTTAATAAAGTTATATATTATTATTTCATTATTATTTTCAATAAAATAAATATGTATAACAATTACATACAAACTATGACCAAAGCACATAAAAAATTTTTGAAAAAGTATGACATTTTACGTAAATACCAGTGAACAACTGTACCCCTGTACGGTTGGTACCCCTTGTGCGATGTGTATTTTGCACCTATTGAGTAACGCAACTTTTAGTAATTACACGGAATTATTGATGACTGATTTTTCATTCTCACAGCGATTAAACTGAAACATGATAGAATTGTTTCAATTTCTATTGATGAAATTGAAAGAATTCTATCATGTTTTCACGAAGTTGTCAAACGCTTTTGTTGGAAACTACATACGTCAATGCCAACACTGATTATTTTGTCAGACTTCGAACTTTCAGAACTAAGCTTCATAATTTAGCATAAGTTCAATTCTAGCTCTTTGCTAAAAGTAAAATTCTGCAAAACAAGATTGTTTTAATTAAATCTTGTGACACATATTGGTAATTAAGTAGCTACTATCTAATGCTAAATTTCGTCACAAAAGCTCACTAATTTGATCAAAGCTAGAAACTGGATTGTTCTAGCCTTATAGCAGTTTCAACAAAACTGCCTGGCCGATTTGCCTAGAGATCTGCCGGGAAAAGTTCGGCCAAATTCATTTCGCATACAAAGACTTAGACAAAATGACTGCCAATTTTTCACAATCGCTGAATTGTTGTTATCTCTGTTGCTGTGTTTTCTTAGGACAAGTATAAACAAGGCTTACGGACTTACGGCCGTTTGATAAACTCTCTGTTGCTGACTAACTGAATAATACTTAATAAATAATATCCCCATGGAGGTCAATTGCTTTCTAGCTCAGGCAGATGCACTTGTCGTTTTCGGCCAACATGTTTAAGTTTCATTTAACAGGTAATCAGCCATTCATCGTGTAGATTGTCTGCGTAACACACTTTAAATAGGTGATGCGTTGATAAGCATTAAGATAGTGATAAAAGATTAATAACTTATTTTTAATAACATTACATCTCAAAATTTTCTCAATCAATTTCGCTGAAAGTTTGCCAGAATGTCCCCAATGGTATTTGCAACTTTTTCAATGTTTCTGCACCTAAATTATATATTTAAAACCAGTTACTAACGTTTTATCTATATCTTAATGCATAACGCATCAGCTTATTACATGTGTAATGAAACGTAAACATGTGGTCGAAAATGGCGAGCGCATCTACTCGAGCTAGAGCACACGCAGGCTGGAGAGTTTCTCACTCTTGTTCTCGGTATAAGACTGAGACTGAGACACCGTTATGCACTTATGCCAAGACTGAGCTATATAATGAATTCCGCCGAATTTCCATGATGAACAAACATTAGTTAACAATAGTAATAAACTCCATAAAACATTTTTTGAAAATAAACAAATATTTATTTGTACACATACTAAAGTCTGACTAAAAACGATGCGCTACTTACATATTTTAGAGGCATGACTTTTGCGACTACTTGCTGCTGTACTCTTGATAGTCAAAATCCATTCTTTTCGTAACAAAATCCGTTCCGTTTCCTCAAATGGTGCTACTATATTTTGTCAGACTTTAGTAAACGGATGTTAAGCTTCCGATGTTTCGGTAACGCTTCCAGGCGACTTCCATAATTTTGATGGCGGATTCAGGAGAAACGGGCTTTTCCAGTTTGTGTGTTTTCTTCTGGCATCGATGATAATATCGGGAGCTGAGAAGGCTAAAATAATGATGAGTCCTAGAGCCTATTTTTTACCGGATTAAAGGGTTAATTATAATCGGACTAAACGGTTTAAAAGTTATACTAAAAAATGACATTCCTTCACCTCTAGATTAAACGGACTTAACTTTCAGCGCGCTGCTTTTTAATCGGACTAAACGAACTTGGCTACGCACGCTAATGTTAAGCGTACATGTTAAATCTGTTTAGCATAACGGTAGTGGTGAGGAGTGGTACTTTTGGAATGGGGTCAGACTAAAATTAAGCCGCTGACTTATTTTATCTCGTTTAGTCCGTTTAACCCTATATGCCATTCCAAAACCTCGGACTAAAATATGTCCTGTCCGTTTAATCCGGTAAAGAATTGGCCCCTAGAGTGCTTGCGCATCTCTAAAACTCTTACTGAATAAAATAGAATATCCTAACGGAGAATTCTAACGTAGAAATTCACAAAGCGCATTTAACTTAAAACCAATCTAACTCGAGCACATGATTGCACGAAATTTGCATAGAATAGAAATAGAATAGAAATAGAATAGAAATTTGCATTTAAATAGGAAAAACTTTTTAGACTGAGTCCAAAGTTAAACACATTTTATGAATCGCTGCCTTAGGGCGCATGAGCGGGCGCATTCTATTTTCACACTGCCTGCTGCATTATTTCACACAATGCACTAGGCAAGTGTGCGTGTGCGCCCGCTCATGTGCTATGGCGTACGCCATGGAGCAAAATGCGCCCTCGTGTGAATAGGCCTTTATGAGTTCAAAACAAATTCTAAATTTAAATATAATGCAATCACGTAAGTGACTAGACTCTGTTCAACATAGGTAAACACCTTCATTGATCCACGCGCTAGATTTTACGTAACTTAAAGCCGTACTGTATACATGTATACCGTTTTCGCAAAGATCGATATCGACAAATTGTGACCAGGGGCACGAGGACGGCAGAAATAAGCGCTGCAAAAGTATTGATGTTGAACAAAAGGCCCATGCTCAATAAATCGATGTGATCCTGGAAATACACCGTCAGCCCAACAGCCAAATGGATCAACTGAAATCAAGTCCACAATTGAAGTACATTTTTACCCGAATACTTAGTTTACTTCACATTTTTTTGCTAACCTACATACTTTGGTAAATATGCAAAAACTATCCATTCCAGCAATAATTGATGAGATTGCTCGACTTATCGACCTTAATCAAATAGATATTTTTGGCCTATTTCCTTTACCGGATTAAACGGACTGGATTTATTTTAGTCCGAGGTTTTGGAATGACAAATCGGACTAAACGGACTAAAAGAGTTAAAATAAGTCAGCGGCTTAATTTTAGTCTGACCCCATTCCAAAACTACCACTGGACTAAACGGACTTAACATAAACGCTTAACATTAGCGTGCATAGTTAAGTCCGTTTAGTCCGATTAAAAAGCAGCGCGCTAGAAGTTAAGTCCGTTTAATCCGGAGGTTTTGGAATGGCGTTTTCAAGTTTAATTTTTAAACCGTTTAGTCCGATTATAATTAACCCTTTAATCCGGTAAAGGAATAGGCCCTTTGATAGTTATGAAACTAGTACAAATTAAAAACCTAAATCGAAACAACTTCAAATACAGTACAGCTCAAAATTAACAGCATATGACTCCGGAGTCAGCGTCACTGACTGCATTTTGCGTCAGCGTCAACCTATTGACGTCACAGGTCCAATTTACTTCCGGTAGTTTTGATATCTATCAACTGACTCCGGAGTCAGTGTCAGTGACTTCGGAATCAGCATCACATTAGTCATCACTACTTTTTTAAACGGCTTACATGTACATGCGTATGCGCAGGTATGCGTGTAGCATACTTTGTGTTAGTGATGAGGAAGGTGATGCTGAATCCACAGTCACTGACTGTGACTCCGGAGTCAGTTAATGAAAATCACAACTACCGGAAGTAACATTGGACCTGTGACGTCAATAGGTTGATTGCAGTCACTGCTGCAAAATGAAATCAGTGACGCTGACTCCGGAGTCATATGATCTTAATTTTGAGCTGTACTGTAGAAAGGTTCAATTCAACACTTCTCGCCGTTTTCGCTTCAGTTTACAAACGATAAAGAAGCTTAAAAAAGTCTGTAGTCGTAAAGGTAGCTCACACGCGTGCCAAATATAACTGGGGTGACCCTACACTCTCAACACATAAAGTTAGCAGTTCGTTTGAGCGAATTGCGAGATAACTGTAAAGTTGAAACTAAAGTGGAAATTTATTATAGTCGCAAAACAATACTGTTATACATCTTAATCTAAGTGCTACATAGAATCCGTAGGATACAGTTTATACTAAAAATGAGTATGCTAATAACATAACGCAACTAACGTCTACCTTGCCAGAGTTTCTATGGTTAAGAATTCCAAAATTTCAAAACATTGATAAACCAACCTTTCTTGGCGTTATCTATTTACCACCACAAAATTCACCGAGACATAACTAACTCATGTAATGTCGATCTCTTTCACGAACTAACTATCACCGCTGCCAACTATAAAAAATCTGGCAATATTTTATTATTAGGAGATTTCAATGCTCGAGTTGGCCAGTACAATAAGCCAATAACTCTTAATGACTTGTTAGATATTGCCACAGTGTCAGATATTCCTTATCGACGTACATCTGACAATGTGGTTAACACTTGGATAAATGCATACCACACTCTTATACCAATGTTTAATATGTGTGAATTATTTATTTTGAATGGCAGAAGCGGTAATGATATGTATGTGGGAGACGCAAAAAATGTCAAAAGATCAATAGACGGCAATATAATAGGCAAAAGCGTGGTAGATTATGTTCTGACGGACATCAGTCCACTGAGTCATATTTCTGATTTTGACCTCAAATCCGACTTTGCATTTCCTAAATCAAAAAGCTCCAAGGAATTTTCCACCCACTTTCCTATTTTATTCACGATAAATATCAAAGCTGTCGCTATAAATTTAAACACTCATATCTCAAAGAAAAACTGCAAAGCTGTAACACTTATTTGGAACAATAAGCTGAGGAATAAGTTTACCATGACTGCCATCAGCCAACGCTTCAAAGACAAGGTTGTTGATTGCATCGCATTGTGTCGTACCAAGAGTACATAATAGGGAAGAGTATGACACTCTTCCATATCCTAGCTAATCGGCCCGGACGATGCTCCGGCCGAAATAGCCCTTTTACGTCTTGATTTCAGGGGGGGTACCCCCCCTAGAATCAAGACATGTCTTGATTTCAGGGGGGGGTACCCCCCCCCTAGTTTCAGCACACTGCCAGCATGAATTCTGTGGTGAGCTGGTAACTTGCTGAAACGAGGGGGGGTACCCCCCCCCTGAAATCAAGACACTTCCGGGATTTGAGGGGGGTCCCCCCCCCTGAAATCAAGACGTAAAAGGGCTATTTCGGCCGGAGCATCGTCCGGGCCGATTAGCTAGGATAAGGAAGAGTGTCATACTCTTCCCTATTATGTACTCTTGGTCGTACCCATTGTGATATAAATGTGTGTGTGGATCAAGTTACTAAACTTTGGTATGATAGTAGCTGTAACACTATCAACTCTGATCGTTGTAAATGTTGTACTTAATCTTGCAATGCTGGCATCGACAGCAACCAACCCCAATGGTGGGACGCCCGGTGCTCTATTATGAAAGAAAACCATAAAGCTGCTTTAAATAAGTATATGAAACTTAAATGCGACCAGAACAAACAATCCTATTTTTCTGTACGTAAAAATTTCTAACGGACTATTAGGTCAGCAAAAAGAAAATACCATCGGCGGCAAAGAGAAAAAGTATAAGATATCAAACAGAATAACCAAAGTCGATTTTGGCAACTAATTCAGGGTGGTAAAAATCACCCGGAAATTACGCCAAACCCAAATTCTTTCTATAATTATCACGAAAAGCTACTTGGCAGCAACAACCAGTCGTTATAATTTTCTGACATATGGCAACATTTTCTGGACCATTATCTTAGCACCAACACTGATACGCTTTTCTCTGAACCTGTGACAAGTCATAAAGTTAACATATAAACAAACTTCAATGTCGAACAAGTCCAGGAGTCGATGGCATTTTCAATGAACAACTTAAAATCTGTCAAACGACACTAAACGACTTATTAGTTATTTTATTCAATAATAGAATAAACTGCCAGGAGTATCCTAAATTATGGAGCACAGCCAAAATTACATCCATTTTTAAATCAGGTGACGCAAGCCAGCCGGAAAACTATGCGGGCATTTCGTTACTTAGCAATTTAGGAAAGCTCTTTGACAGCATACTACTCAGCAGTTTTCAACAATGGATGGATAGTCACCATGTAGTAATTAAAACCAGATAGCCTATAAACAAGGATGCTCGACAGTCGATAATATGTTTATTTTACAGTCTGTGATTGATTCATATTCAGCAAAAGGAACAGTTTTATTTGTGCTTTTATTGATTTCTCCAAGGCGTTTGACAAAATCAATCGATCGGTTTAGATGTATAAGCTAGCAAAAAACAAGATTTTCTACGGTTATTGAAAAGCATGCTGGCAAACTCCAGATCAAGTGAAAAAGATAACAGTGATATATTCTTTCAAACAAAAGAAGGAGCACAGCAAGGCGCGGTATTGTCTCCAGTACTGTTTAGTTTATTTTTGTCTTACAATTTTTTAAGTACCCACAATTGTTGTTCAACCAGCACCATCAAAATACACCGACTTTACTTTCTTCAGATTGTTGGTCCCTTTCATAAATTTCCGGCCGGTCACAAACACTAGCTAGGGTGAATCTCGGCCGTGCTAGGAAGCGACCTTCAGGTGCTAGGGTGAAATTAAGTGTAAACACAGTGCTAGGGTGTCACTAGTGCTAGGGTGAAATCCAATCATATTTGTAAGCTGCGGCCTGTTAGTCGTTAGCAGTTTTTTCCCAGTATCCTTTTTTCAACAACTTTTTCGACGTTTCAAGCATAGTTTGCATCGACTTTAATGTTTGATCAGCTATTGTACGAGAGCTTTGCTTCCAATTGTTTTTTGTGTAGGCTCACTTAAAAGGGCTTAAAAAAATTACGCGTACATTAGTGGCACTTTTTCTGCACTGACTTTCTGCACGGATTTTTTAAACAAGTTTGAACAAGTTTGAACTTCTAAGGACGTTTATAAACATACTTTCCGCTTTTTAATTGACACGCAAATCTGTGTTCCGCAAAATTCCGTCAATCTGTTTTTAGTTTGTACTTCCAATTTCTCCACTGCAAAAATTTTCGTCTAAATCTCCAACCCGCAAGTCAGCAAATAGTGAATAGGGTCAAAATTATCTAAATTCTCAGGGTAGATTTCAAATAGGTGGTTATATGTACTAAACTATGGTGTCACGAACGTTTTTATATCATTTGCAGTTTTGCACATAATTTCATTACGAAATATCGCCTGGTTTAGTAAAACCATCTTTGTGAAATTCACCCTCAAAGTTAACGCAAAAAAATACTTACAACCCAAAAGAAGGCGGCAAATAGTGCGGCCGGAAACATCGAAACTGTAATGTGAATATTCTGCTCGATATTATATCGAGCCGATATCGAACTTTGGGCAATGTTGCAATAAAAGTTATCGACGACTTTCAGCGTGAGCTTGCGCAAAAACAGGTAGACGAATATGATGGACAAATCAACTGTGAAAAACGAAACACACATGGGGTAGAATAGAAATTCAGGCGCCGCTAAAGCACTGCCGCAATACCGTACCGGCGCGTTATCCGCAAATACGCACAACAGCACTGTGCCGAAAGTCATGCCCAGCCACATTCCCACCAGATACAGTTTCATGGCAAGACCGTTTCCGATACCTGAAACAAGAGCAAACTTTTGAATCTTAAGTTTTTAAATTTTGCAATTTGCACTGATATGTACATACCATTTGATTGAACTTTGACCTAAAGTCTAGGTTGGGTTCTGACAGAAGGTATAAAACGGCGATGCTATCTTTGAACTTGAACCTGGTTCATGCTTGTCCTTAGCCTTGTCCCTCCCTACGCTTTTGTTTTTAAACCAGTTTGCAGCAAAACTACGTTCTACGCCAAATGAACCGAACTGAACCAACGCACAAAACTGGTCAACTGAAGTACGCATGCAAATAGACCAAACGATTCTGTCAATGTTTCACACCAACTGATGTTGTCCTTGTTCCTGTCCTACGTTCTAAAAGACAACTACGAACTGGGCTTTAGCCACTGGCCAAGTGTTAACACCTCAACTATCCTCATTAAGTAACTTATGTGAAACATTAGTCCACGAGGTTTCGATGTTTTTGTATTACATGCACAAGTAAGGGTGCAGTAAAATACATTACTCGGGAACAAATATACCTAAACATTTGTACTTTTAGCTACAAAGATAAATAATAAGTATACACATATGCAAGCGTCCATAATAAGACGAGTATGCCACTCTTCTGGACCCCACCTTGGCCGCCGCGGACATGCCGCGACCATTATCTGCCGAAAAAGTCCACTGTTGTAAGGAGGTACGCACCATACACGACTGAAGGCACTGATTTCAACTGTGGGTGGGGACCCCGCGCCACAATACCAGCCCATAGGTCTCGAGCGTGTGCAGTGTCAAACTCCTCCTATTAATATATACCTCTTGATATATGTCATAGCAAGTGTACGTAGATTAGAACCAGTATAAAATGTCTTAGTGATAAAAAACCCACCGTTTGCTCGATTTCGTTTGATCGACATAATTCGATCGACACCAAGACCGAGAACGGACACTGAAAATACTAATAAGGCTACTAGAAACGGAAACTCGACCAAAACACAATTGCGTCTCGGCATGGGTTGGGACCAGGCTACCGGACCGATAACGGCGAAAACGATCGATCGAACGAACCAATAAAGGGCCATTAAAAGGCCAGAAATATTCACATTGACCAGCCAACTTAGAACATTTTCTGGCAAAAGTTTGGCACATCTCAAAAAAAGCAAACATTTTATGTTGCTCAAAATGGCCACAAAACTGGAAATAGCTATTAGAAGCCAAGTGGCTAGATAGGAATAACGATTCAGATTTGGTTCTATTGCGGCTGAGTCGGTGTTATTTGCAGAAATAGCCATATATGGTTATGGGAATGCACAGAATAATGATTTTAGGCACAAATATAACCTAAACAAAAATATTTTTGTACAAACCAAGCACTGAAGAGTACTGAGATGAGTTATATACACAATAGGAATTACCATATGTACAGTACTGTGAAAAAAATTCCCTTTTCGTCGGCGTACGACGAGCTTCTTCCGTCGCGAAAAGAGACCACAGTTGGCCGGAAAGTGACAAACAAAAATTTTTTGAAAAAGTGAAAAAATTCTGTTAACTAGAGAAAAACCATCTGTACTAAACCGACTGTAACTTTCTCAATCCTAGATTTTTGCTCAAGATTTTTCTATTTTTTAAATCTACACACCCAAACAAATTGCTTGCAGGTCTTACGGAGTTTCTAGCACGTCTGTAGGCTGGAAAATTGAAGGTAAAAGTTCAGTCAAAATTTTAATTTGACTGTCAGATGTTTACAGTACTGTGCCAAAAAAGTTCCCTGTTCGTCGGCTTACGACGAGCTTCATTTGTCGCGAAAAGTGACCAAAGTTGGCCGGAAAGTGACCAACGAAAATTTTTTCAAAAACTGCTCCAAAACAAATTTTCAATATAAGAAAGTGAAAAATTAAAAATTTTTGTTCGTCACTCTTCGGCCAACGTTCGTCAGTTTTCGCGAAGGATAAAGCTCGTCGTATGCCGACGAACAGGGAAGCTATCTACGCACAGTACTGTATTAGGTTTAAATTATACGCTCAATTAAAGCAGGTGATTAAGGTTTCACACATTTGTGCTAGTCTGTAGCAGTGAAGAAACAAAAAAAAATATGCTAAACGTGCGAAATAGACGCAGAAATTATAACAATTGCTGTAGTTATTATTAAGTAGTGTTTCTGTCATTTTAGGCTGTCTAATTTTTTTGGATTATTATTTCGTTATTTAAATAAACACAATAATTTAGTCTAGTGGCCAATTAATACGCTGATAGTGTCAAAGGAAGAAAGAACGACCAAAGCCACTGAAGCCCGGTTCATACTTGTCCTTAAGAAGAGAGGGATAAAGGCAAGGACAAATTTCGGTAGATGTTGTGAAGAATTAATAGAAGCCTTGCGGCTAACGTTATGTGTACGGTCAGCTTTACGGGTAGGTAGATTTCACAAAGGTGGTTTTACTAAACCATGATTTTCTGTACGTTTTTATATGATTTTCATCTAACTTCATCAAAAAATATTGCCTGATTCATTACGAATTTCGTAGAGTTTCTTCAACCATGGTTTTTGCGCAATTTGAAACCTGCAGCACAGCAAGTTTCTGTTTTACTGAAATTTCAGCTGAGCTAAAACCATGGTTTAAGAAAATATATAACATATAAATTCATTACAAATTAGCTGATTTTGCACTTACAATTGTTACAATTGTAAGACTTGTAAATTTGAGCAACAGACCCCCCTGGAATACACCTCAGCCATCGTCATGCAAAAAATCTGCTGATTTGGCCTCGTAACTTTTTTTCTTAGAATTGCCAAGAGTGAATAATAAGAAAAGCACTCGTGGGATTGCTTAACGACAAAATGATAGGGACAAGTACAAGGACGAGTATGAACCGAGCTAAATACTTCATAATTGTCCCCAACTACAATTAGTTTGCCAAATAGTCCAGCCGGTCTCAAACACTACGTGACCTTAGTCTGAGTAATGTTGTATTTCTTGCGGAAATAAACACTTACAAAATATGAGGTATGCTTGTAAGTCTTTTTCTGAAAATTGAAAATATCAGCAGAAAAATAAAACTACGTTTCTAAGACAATTGAGGCTGTTAATTCATAAACATGTTTTGGTTTTCGTGGAAAATATGTTTTCTAATCCTTTACGCGACTTAACAATAACAGTTTGGACACTGTGACTTGTCGTACAGTTACTCAGATAACATTTGAGAAAAAATACCTACATTTGTTTGTTTGTTTACGGAAATAATTTCCAACATAAAATTCCTAAAAAGGACATACTAATGTTAGTGAAACAAAAAAAATACGCTAACGCTAGCGAAAACAAGCCTGTTTCACACGAGGGCGCATTTTGCTCCATGGCGCGTTGCATGCAACGCGCCATGCAACGCGCCATGGCGCATTACATGGCGCATTGCATGGCGCATTTCGTGGCGCATTACATGGCGCATTACATGGCGCATTCCATGGCGCATTCCATGGCGCATTACATGGCGCATTCCAGGGCGAATTACATGGCACATTTCATGGCGCGTTGCATGGCGCATAACATGGCGCATTATTTCACACGTGGACGCACGCTATGGAGCATTCTACGAAGTAATATTCTAAATCATTCAATATAATGCTCGATATTTGAAATTTTATTGGACATAGCCTGTTTGTTTGTTATTATAAATACACATAATAATAATAAAATGAAATGAGAAATGAAATGCGCCATGTAATGTGCCATGCAATGCGCTATGTAATGCGCCATGTAATGCACCATGCAATGCGCCATGTAATGCGCCATGGAATGCGCCATGGAATGCGCCATGTAATGCGCCATGAAATGCGCCATCAAATGCGCCATGAAATGCGCCCTCGTGTGAAACAGGCTTAAGCTTGTAGTTTTTGGGCAGGTTAAATTGAGTATTAAAGACTTTCGGCGTTTAACGGGCATAATTTTTTTATACAGAAAAGGACTACATAGAAAGTGTTCCTTTCGTCCTTAGGTTTAAGAGTGGCAGTTGTCAATAAGTCAAAGGTAACTAAACTTCCAGTAGTCATTCTGAAAGCATTAATCTTACTAATGTTTCTAGACAGAGGTAAAATTAATTTATTTGACATTTATCAAAATAATCATATTTCAGCACATTTACTTGAGGCATGCTAAATCAAGTTAGATTACCTAAACAGTAAATCAATCAAGTAAAACAGTAAACAGTCGTGTGTAAATCCTAAACGAAACTGATAAGCAGAAATGCAACGGATACTCCTTCCCAGTCGTCTATATACATACCTGGTTCTTAAAAACGTTATGACAGTGAGGTTTCGTTCGCGAAGTCATATTTACAAACGGTCTTCTTTAGAAGGAGGAAAAACATTGGTTGTACAGATAAGAAGCACATGTTGATGGACAAATAATGGAGGATACGATACTGACAGAAAAGACCAGACTGTTTTAGACAGGTTGGACACAATCTATACAGTACAGCTCAGTTAATGAACATCTATATGGCTCCGGAGTCAGCGTCACTGACTTCATTTTGCAGTCAGTGACTGCAGTTAACCTATTGGCGTCACAGGTATAAATTGTTTCCGGTAGTTTTGCTGTTCATTAACTGACTCAGGAGTCAGAGTCAGTGACTTCGGAATCAGCATCACAATAGTATGGCTAGGAAACTTCGCTTGCACATACCTAATGTTTGCGTGAGCATATTTTGATGCTGATTCCGCAGTCACGGACTCTGATTCCGGAGTCAGTTGATGAAATTCAAAACTACCGGAAATAACATTGGAGATTGGACATGTGACGTCAATTGGTTGACTGCAGTCACTGACTATGAAGTCAGTGACGCTGACTCCGGAGTCATATGATGTTGATTCTGAGCCGTACTGCAGGCCTTAGCTTCGGGTAATTTTTGCTAAAGACTAGTTATACGTCAAAAAATGAGTATTCATTGACAATCCAGCAAATTATAAATAATCTGTTTGGATGAAGTGACTGATTTACACCCCGCACCATTTGTCTTCGGCGAAATCGTGCACATGTATAATATATAGCTAAGAGGTAACCACGTATCTACGGTACGTGCCCCCTACCCCTTACCTTCCCTTGTTCCTATACTTAATAAATTTGCTTAAGTTGGTAGTTCCATAATCGCAGTGAGCCGTTTTTCAGACATATCTATACACTAAGAGTAAAGAGACTATGATTTTCTTAAACTACACCAAAGAACACCCAGAGCATTTTTTATTTGGTGTAAAATACCATTGTTACGACTAGCTACCGCGTTGGCTTAATGAACTGTAAGCCAATAGAGTAGCTAGTCTTAACGTGAGATTGTATCAGCAAGAGTACATAATAGTGTCTCATTCTTTATACCTAGAAGAAGAGTGAGACACTCTCCCTTCTGCCTGTGTTATAGCGCAGGCAGATGCGCTCGTCATTTCCAGCCCACATGTTGCCGTTTTATGCAACATGTGGGTAGCCAATCAGAAGCGACCTTCGCTTTTGATTGGCTGGACGCCTGTGCACGTGCTCCAATCAGCACGCAGGCGGCCTCACGTGCTATTGCCTGAAATTTGTCAAAAACACTTTTAACTTACCAGTTAACATCATATTCAGCACATACTAGCAATAATCGCTGAAAAGTGGGTTTTTGGTGGTTTTCTATGAATCTATCATGTTATAAAACTACCAACTAACAAATTTATTAAGTATAAGAACAAGGGAAGGGGTAGGGTACCGTAGATACGTGGTACCTCTAGCTATATATCTCTATGTGCACGATTTCCAGCCAAATGGCGGGTAAAATCAGCACTCCATCCAAACAGTATAATTACTGATTGTCAATGAATACTCATTTTCTTAAAGTATAGTATTTAGCAAAAATTAGCCGAAGTTAAGGCCTACAGTAAAATCAGAATCAACATCATATGACTCCGGAGTCAGCGCACTGACTTCATAGTCAGTGACTGCAGTTTCAACAATTGACGTCAAATGCAAATCTCCAATGTTATTCCGGTAGTTTTGAAGTTATAACTGACTACGAAATAGAGTCGTAATGCGGAATCAGGACAAAATATGCCACACAAACATTAGGTATGTGCAAGCGAAGCCTAGCCATACTATTGTGATGCGATTCCGCTGACTTTGACTCCTGAGTAGTTAATGAAAAGCATATAAAAACGTACAGAAAATAATGTTATACCTGTAAAGCCAATAGGAATACACTGCAGTCACTGTCATGCAAAATAAAAGTAGGACGCTGACTACAAAGCCGGTGATGTCATTAACTGAGCTGTACTGTATAGATCTGTCCAAAGCCGCCAAACAGCTGCTTTCGGTATACGGTACCTCATTATTTGCCACAATATATTCTACTGTCAACCAATTGTTTCCTCCTCTAAAGAAGACCAACTGTAAATATAACTCGAAGAAACCTTACGATAACGTTTTTAAGAACCAGGTCTTATGTATATAGACGACTGGGAAGGAGTATGCCGTTGACATTTCTGCTTATCATTTAGTTTAAGATTTGGCACGACTGTTTTCTTGTTTTTACTTGATTGATTTACTGTTTAGTAATCTGCTTGATTTAGCTGCCTCAAGTAAATGTGCTGAAATATGATTTTTTTGATAAATGTCAAGATAAATTAATTTTTACTCTCTCTAGAAATTCATTCGTAGGATTAATGCTTTCAGAATGACTAATGGAAGTTTAGTTACCTTTGACTTATTGACAACTGCCACTCTTAAACCTAAGGACGAAAGGAACGCTTTCTATGTAGTCCTTTTCTATATATATAAAATTATGCCTGTTAAACGCCGAAAGTCCTTAATACTCAATTTAACCTGCCCAAAAACTACAAGCTTAAGCCTGTTTTCACACGAGGGGCGCATTTACATGGCACATTTGATGGCGCATTTCATGGCGCATTACATGGCGCATTCCATGGCACATTCCATGGCGCATTACATGGCGCATTGCATGGTGCATTACATGGCGCATTACATAGCGCATTGCATGGCACATTACATGGCGCATTTCATTTCTCATTTCATTTTATTATTATTATGTGTATTTATAATAACAAACAAACAGGCTATGTCCAATAAAATTTCAAATATCGAGCATTATATTGAATGATTTAGAATATTACTTCGTAAAATGCTCCATAGCGTGCGTCCACGTGTGAAATAATGCGCCATGTTACATGCAACGCGCCATGAAATGTGCCATGTAATTCGCCCTGGAATGCGCCATGTAATGCGCCATGGAATGCGCCATGGAATGCGCCATGTAATGCGCCATGTAATGCGCCACGAAATGCGCCGTGCAATGCGCCATGTAATGCGCCATGGCGCGTTGCATGGCGCGTTGCATGCAACGCGCCATGGAGCAAAATGCGCCCTCGTGTGAAACAGGCTTGTTTTCGCTAGCGTTAGCGTATTTTTTTTGTTTCACTAACATTAGTATGTCCTTTTTAGGAATTTTATGTTGGAAATTATTTCCGTAAACAAACAAACAAATGTAGGTATTTTTTACTCAAATGTTATATGAGTAACTGTACGACAAGTCACAGTGTCCAAACTGTTATTGTTAAGTCGCGTAAAGGATTAGAAAACATATTTTCCACGAAAACCAAAACATGTTTATGAATTAACAGCCTCAATTGTCTTAGAAACGTAGTTTTATTTTTTCTGCTGATATTTTCAATTTTCAGAAAAAGACTTACAAGCATACCTCATATTTTGTAAGTGTTTATTTTCCGCAAGAAATACAACATTACTCAGACTAAGGTCACGTAGTGTTTGAGACCGGCTGAACTATTTGGCAAACTAATTGTAATTGGGGACAATTATGAAGTATTTAGCTCGGTTCATACTCGTCCTTGTACTTGTCCCTATCATTTTGTCGTTAAGCAATCCCACGAGTGCTTTTCTTATAATTCACTCTTGGCAATTCTAAGAACAAAAGTAACGAGGCCAAATCAGCAGATTTTTTGCATGACGATGGCTGAGGTGTATTCCAGGGGGGTCTGTTGCTCATATTTACAAGTCTTACAATTGTATCAATTGTAAGTGCAAAATCATCTAATTTGTAATGATTTTTTTTTTTATATATTTTCTTAATACTTGGTTTTAGCTCAGCTGAATTTTCAGTAAAACAGAAACTTGCTGTGCTGCAGGTTTCAAATTGCGCAAAAACCATGGTTGAAGAAACTCTACCAAAAATTCGTAATGAATCAGGCAATTTTTTGATGAAGTTAGATGAAAATCATATAAAAACGTACAGAAAATCATGGTTAAGTAGAAAAATTCACCTTGTGAAATACTACCTACCCGTAAATCTGACCGTACACATAACGTTAGCCGCAAGGCTTCTATTAATTCTTGACAACATCTACCGAAATTTGTCCTTGCCCTTATCCCTCTCTTCTTAAGGACAAGTATGAACCGGGCTTCAGTGGCTTTAGTCGTTCTTTCTTTCTTCCTTTGACACTATCAGCGTATTAATTGGCCACTAGACTAAATTATTGTGTTTATTTAAATAACGAAATAATAATCCAAAAAAATTAGACAGCCTAAAATGACAGAAACACTACTTAATAATAACTACAGCAATTGTTATAATTTCTGCGTCTATTTCGCACGTTTTTAGCATATTTTTTTTGTTTCTTCACTGCTACAAAGACTAGCACAAATGTGTGAAACCTTAATCACCTGCTTTAATTGAGCGTATAATTTAAACTTAATACAGTACTGTGCGTAGATAGCTTCCCTGTTCGTCGGCATACGACGAGCTTTATCCTTCGCGAAAACTGACGAACGTTGGCCGAAGAGTGACGAACAAAAATTTTTAATTTTTCACTTTCTTATATTGAAAATTTGTTTTGGAGCAGTTTTTGAAAAAATTTTCGTTGGTCACTTTCCGGCCAACTTTGGTCACTTTTCGCGACAAATGAAGCTCGTCGTAAGCCGACGAACGGGAACTTTTTTGGCGACAGTACTGTGAACATCTGACAGTCAAATTAAAATTTTGACTGAACTTTTACCTTCAATTTTCCAGCCTACAGACATACTAGAAACTCCGTAAGACCTGCAAGCAATTTGTTTGGGTGTGTAGATTTAAAAAATGAAAAAATCTTGAGCAAAAATCTACGATTATTAAGAAAAGTTACAGTCGTTTTATGCAGATGGTTTTTCTCTAGTTAACAGAATTTTTTCACTTTTTCAAAAAATTTTTTGTTTGTCACTTTCCGGCCAACTGTGGTCTCTTTTCGCGACGGAAGAAGATCGTCGTACACCGACGAAAAGGGGAATTTTTTTCACAGTACTGTACATATGGTAATTCCTATTGTATATAACTCATCTCAGTACTCTTCGGCTGCTTGGTTTTTGTACAAAAATATTTTTTGTTTTTTAGGTTATATTTTGTGCCTAAAATATTATTCTGTGCATTCCCGTAACCATATATGGCTGCTTCTGCAAATAACGCCCCGACTCAGCACACAATAGAACCAAATCTAAATCGTTTTTCCTCCCTCTGTCTAGCCACTTGGCTTCTAATAGCTATTTCCGGTTTTGTGGCCATAAAATGTTTGCTTTTTGAGATGTGCCAAATATTTTGCCAGAAAAGTTGGACTGGTCAATGTGAATATTTCTGGCCTTTTAATGGCCCTTTATTGGTAATTTCGATGCGATAGTTTTCGCCGTTATCAGTTGGCTAGCGTCGTCGAGACCCATGCCGAGACGCAATTGTGTTTTCGTCGAAATTTGCCATTTCTCATAGCCCTATTAGTATTTTCTGTGTCCGTTCTCCGGCATTCTTGGTGTCGAATCAAATTATCCCGATCAAACGAAAAATGCGGAAACGGTAGGGGTTTTGTCGCTAAGAACATTTATACTGTTTAATTTCCAATTACACTTGCTATGAGGTATGGGGAGAGGTACATATTAATAGGAGGAGTTTGACGTTACACACGCTCGAGACCTATGGTGCCGTAGTAGCACAAGGGGTCCCCACCCACAGTTGGAAATCGGTGCCCTTCGGTCGTGTATGATATACCTCCCTACAACAGTGGACTTTTTCGCAGACAAGGGTCAACCGCCCTCCGCGGCGGCGAGGGTGCAGTCGAGAAGGATGGCATACTCGTCTTATTATGGACGCTTGGTTGTGTGTATACTTATTATTTATCTTTGTAGCTAAAAGTACAAATGTTTAGGTATATTTGTTCCCGAGTAATATTTTTTACTGCACCCTTACTTGTGCATGTAATACAAAAACATCGAAACCTCGTGGACTAATGTTTCACATAAGTTACTTAATGAGGATAGTTGAGGTGTTGTCGCTTGGCCAGTTTCTAAAGCCTCGCTCATTATTTTTTTTTTTCAAACGTAGGACAGGGACAAGGACAATGTCAGTTGGTGTGAAACATTTTCAAAATCGTTTCGTCTCTATTTGCATGCGTCCTTCAGTTGACCAGTTTTTTTGTGCGTTGTAGTTCAGTTTCATTTGCACCGTAGAACGTAGTTTTGGTTCAAACTGGTTAAAAAACAAAAGCGCAGGGAGGGACGGGGCTGAGGGACAAGCATGAACCAGGTTCAAGGGAGGATAAGCATCGCCGTTTTATACCTTCTGTCAGAACCCGAAGTAAACTTTAGGTCAAAGGTTAGATCAAATGGTATGTTTTATCAGTGCAAATTGCAAATTTTAAAAACTTAAGATTCAAAAGTTTGCTCTTGCTTCAGGTATCGGAAACAGTTTTTCGGTGAAATATGCATCCGGGGGTAATATGGCTGGGCGTGACTTTCGCACAGTGCTTGTTGTGGGTATTTGCGGGATAAGCGCGCCGGTACGGATACAGGCAGTTAATTCGCGGCGCGTGGGGGGGGGTCTACCCCATGTGTTGTTTCGTTTTTCACAGTTGGTTCAATCTCCATCATATTCGTCTACCTGTTTTTGCGCCAAGCTCAGCACTGAAGGGCATCGATAACTTTTCTTGCAACATTGCCCGAAGTTCAAATATCAGCTCGGTGTGATATCAAGCAGAATCTTGGCCTGACACTTTCGATGTTTTAAGCCGCAGCTATTAGCAGGCTTTTTTTGGGTTGGGTGTCTTTTTTTGGGGTAGGTTTGAGGGTGAATTTCAAATAGGTGGTTATATGTAAATTGTACGTT
>JASANF010007283.1:0-27383 GCA_030248245.1 Trissonchulus sp. WLG1_4 | reverse complement strand
CGGTTCGAGCTCTGTGTAAGTTGCACAGAGCCGCGCAGACTTCCATTGCGCGACGTGATCGCGCAAGGGCGCGCGCAGTGAAAACTGCGCGCCGCTTTCCATTCTCCATATTGTACTTCCTGCCAGGCCAGACATGCTGGCATGTGCTTTGTTTACATTGGGTAGGTGTCGCGCACTAACCGAATTTCTACGTACCTGTAGCTATGGTGCTCCAAAACGTACGGGATCTTGGATTTAGTTTACAAGACAGGACACGATTTTGAAGAAAAGACTTCGCGGATCAATAATAATGCAAAAGAACAGTGTCTGGGCGGTATCCAACCACCGACCTATTGCAGCGGATGCAATTGCTCTAGCACCTGAGCCACAGACACTTCTGTTCAAATGACAAAACAGCGCATTATATACTAAACGTGAATAATCCAGATGACACTCCTATTCTGTTTTGGATGTTTAACCTGTTTTTGGGCAAGACTATAGTTAGAATCAGTCAAAAGCTACCAAGATAAACTTTGTTATTGTACTTCAGGACGACACGAAACTTTATCAAGCGAGATTAACGCCCCCCCCCCCCCCCCCCCAAGATAGCTTGCGCGATGCCTGCGCGGCCCTTGCGCGATCCTATTGCGCGATCTTGGTAGATGGGTGGGGGTAGTTGAATGGCCTCGCGCAAAATAGTTTGCGCGATGCCTGCGCGGCCCTTGCGCGATCCTATTGCGCGATCTTGGCAGATGGGCGGGGTTAGTTGGATGGCCTCGCGCAAGATAGCTTGCGCGATGCCTGCGCGATGCCTGCGCGGCCCTTGCGCGATCCTATTGCGCGATTTTGGTAGATGGGTGGGGGTAGTTGAATGGCCTCGCGCAAGATAGCTTGCGCGGTGCCTGCGCGGCCCTTGCGCGATACAGAGCCGCGCAGATTTCCATTGCGCGACGCGCAAGATCGCGCAAGGGCGCGCGCAGTGAAAACTGCGCGCCGCTTTCCATTCTCCATATTGTACTTCCTGCCAGGCCAGACATGCTGGCATGTGCTTTGTTTACATTCGGTAGGTGTCGCGCACTAACCGAATTTCTACGTACCTGTAGCTATGGTGTTCCAATACGTAGGGGATCTTGGATTTAGTTTACAGACAGGACACGATTTTGAAGAAAAGACTTCGCGGAATAAATAAAAATGTCAAAAGAACAGTGTCTGGGCGGTATCGAACCACCGACCTATTGCACGGGATGCAATTGCTCGCACCTGAGCCAGAGACACTTCTGTTCAAATGACAAAACAGCGCATTATATACTAAACGTGAATAATCCAGATGACACTCCTATTCTGTTTTGGATGTTTAACCTGTTTTTGGGCAAGACTATAGTTAGAATCAGTCAAAAGCTACCAAGATAAACTTTGTTATTGTACTTCAGGACGACACGAAACTTTATCAAGCGAAATTAACGACTGATGTTATCAGGGTTCTGTGGCACAGTGGCAGTGCGTCGATCTTTCGAGCTGAAGGTTGGTGGTTCGAATCCACCCAGAACCGTTGTATTTTGTTTCTTAAGATTTGCAACTTCGCGCACGATAGCATGCGCGATGCCTGCGCGGACCTTGCGCGATCCTATTGCGCGATATTGGTAGATGGGTGGGGGTAGTTGGACTGCCTCGCGCAAGATAGCTTGCGCGATGCCTGCGCGGCCCTTGCGCGATCCTATTGCGCGATATTGGTAGATGGGTGGGGGTAGTTGGACTGCTTCGCGCAGGATAGCCTGCGCGATGCGTGCGCGGCCCTTGCGCGATCCTATTGCGCGATATTGGTAGATGGGGGGGGCTAGTTAGATGGCCTCGCGCAAGATAGCTTGCGCGATGCCTGCGCGGCCCTTGCGCGATCCTATTGCGCGATCTTGGTAGATGAATGGGGGTAGTTGGATGGCCTCGCGCAAAATAGTTTGCGCGATGCCTGCGCGGCCCTTGCGCGATCCTATTGCGCGATCGTGGTAGATGGGTGGGGGTAGTTGGATGGCCTCGCGCAAGACAGCTTGCGCGATGCCTGCGCGGCCCTTGCGCGATCCTATTGCGCGATCTTGGTAGATGGGTGGGGGTAGTTAGATGGCCTCGCGCAAGATAGCTTGCGCGATGTAGTGATGTGAGCGGAAACTGAAACTGAAACTAGTTTCAGCTTGTACATGTTTCAGTTTCAGCGCCTGAAACTTAAACTGAAACTGAAACTAAATCCATCCTGCAGCTGAAACCTCAGCTGAAACTGAAACTATTCTAAAGCTGAAACTGAAACTGAAACTTAAACTGAAACTAAAATCTGTCCAGAGCTGAAACAGCAGCTGAAACTGAAATGCCGCTGGAGCTGAAACTGAAACTTAAACTGAAACTGAAATTACACAGAAGCCGAAACTGAAACTGAAACATAGTTTCAGTTTCAGGTCAACTGAGTTTCCGCCAATGCTGCTTTCAATGTGTGTGTGGGTACGTGTATACACAAGCTGAAACTGAAACTGTAGTTTCAGTTTCAGCCTCAGGCAGTTTCAGTTTCAGCATCCCCTGCGCACAAATTATTGATTTTCTGTTATACACTAAGCAAGAGTATATAATAGTGTCTTACTCTATGTCTATATATATTAGAGATCGGCCGGGGCTGGTAACGAGCTGCGGTCTGACCGGCCGCCCGGGCCGGGCCGGCCCCGGGCCGACGCTCAGTCAGACGGCCCGGCCCCAGGCCGACGCTCAGTCAGACGGCCCGGCCCGTGCCCGGCCAGGCTGCACTGCAGCCCGCGGCCCACCACCGGCCCGGGGCCGCGTGGCAGCGGGCCGACCGCGCCGACCGGGCCGACCGGGCCGCGGGATGGAGCTTCAGCCTCGAACCAATCAAATGAAGTTATACATACACAATGGACGTCGCAAAGAAACCCCCGTATGGTCTTCACAGCAACTAGCGAGCATTGCCTTCGATTTAAACGCAAGTACAGCGGGAACTAAAATCAACGGCGGGTGGACTACACAGTACAGTGTACACTTGACTTATCTCAAGCTTAAATTTATAATTTGACCCAAGTGCGCTGCAACAATGTGAAGATTGGTGCAGTTGAAGCTTTTTGTAAACGCCTGAGCTGAGACTTAAGTTTTATTTATTCGGTGGGGTGAACGCCATCTACAACAAAACGAATACAAGTTTCCGTTTTTTAGCTTTCCTTTCAGCGTTTGACGCTTAACATCAATATTTTACAGTTGAAACTTCAGCTGAAACACAAATTAGTCTGGGATCTTCATATAAGTTGATCGCCGCTGTCACACTGAACTGTATGAACGTGAGATAAAAAGTCGTGCATTCCTTAATTCATTCTACAGTTAGAGTGTAACTGTGTAAGGTCCGAGAGTTCGCGCTATCTTATCATGTATCTTATCTTATGTACATAGTTCATTAATGTAAGCTTGGGGCTTCACAAGGCAACGTCGACGACCGTATACGCTACGTAGAAAAGTGTGACGAAAACAAAATATAGCAAAACTGAAACTGAAACTGAAACTAAATGCTTCTGGAGCTGAAACTGAAACTGAAACTTAAACTGAAACAAAATTTCGCCGGAGCTGAAACTACAGCTGAAACTGAAACTAATCTAGAGCTGAAACTGAAACTGAAACTTAAACTGAAACTAAAATTTCGATGGAGCTGAAACTACAGCTGAAACTGAAACTAATCTGGAGCTGAAACTGAAACTGAAACTTAAACTGAAGCTCGTAAGGCAACTTTAACATCACTAGCGCGATGCCTGCGCGGCCCTTGCGCGATCCTATTGCGCGATCTTGGTAGATGGGTGGGGGTAGTTGGATGGCCTCGCGCAAAATAGTTTGCGCGATGCCTGCGCGGCCCTTGCGCGATCCTATTGCGCGATCGTGGTAGATGGGTGGGGGTAGTTGGATGGCCTCGCGCAAGATAGCTTGCGCGGTGCCTGCGCGGCCCTTGCGCGATCCTTTTGCGCGATCTTATAGCAGATGGGTGGGGGTATTAGCTGTCAGAGCCATACGTAAGGGGGGGGGCCCTTGGTTTTATTAGGAAGTGTTTTGCATGCCCTCCGTCGCTTTAAATGACAGAGGGGGGTGGAAGCAATAGCCGCGCGCACTGGTAAGGGGGGGGGCTAAAAATCCTGTGCATTTGTGCGACTTACACAGAGTGCAACCCTGTTTTCCGCACCCTATTCGCGCGAACTTACAGCCCGTTCTGGGTTTGTTTCAATTGTATTTTCATATTATTATTATTATTATTGTTGTAAAGTATATATATATGCTTGATAAAAAGGTTCTGTGAAATAACTGCAGACCTTATCCAAATCCTTAACTTATCGTTTGATCAAAATTTATGTATAATATGTACTGTGTAAGTATCTTACTTCATTCGATCATATTTGAATTAAGCATATTGTGTTAGATGTGTGTAAGCTAAAGTAGGAACAAAATCCATAATCTGAGAGTCCATAATTTAAAAGCAAGAGCTTAACTCGTACAAGAAACTGCGACCTAAATTGACCCATTTATGGCGTGCATAATACATTGGTGCGAGGTTTTCAGCGTCCTTGTCAGTCGAGAACTTTAGCAATCCCTGACCAATTGTTTGCACACCCCCGAATCATTTCAGCCGTTCAGTCAGCAGTCGACATTTCAGCTAAGATTATTATGAGTGCCCGCTCTAACGTTTTTGCCATTTGCCAATGTTGAGTTAGTGTAAAAAAAGCCTCTATGTTGCTTGAGCAAATAATATAATTTAGCTGAAGGTCGCGCGAATAGGGTGCGGAAAACAGTGTCTGCCCTACGAAGATCATATTCCTATTCTCAACAGGTATACCTAGTCCACCTACTTTAACGAGCTCACAGGAATTGCATATTCTCGTTAATAAAGTCTTGTACCAATGCTTCTACAAGCTCAGCCTACGTATTTTTCCGCTTTAGACAGACAGTAACCTATTCTACCCAAGGAGCCGCCCGACAAGGGCATTTTTCCTTACTAGTTTGTATTCAGCTTCAAAAACAACTTTTGAAATTCTACCAATTTTAATCTTATTTTTTAATTTTTTTCAGAATCGTGAAGCGAGCTTGAAAAACGAACGTCGGTTAAGCACGCCAACGATTTGGGATGAATATAAAAAAGGTATACCAAGAGCAGTATTTTTACGCGGCCCCCTCGGGTAGGGAAGGGTAGGTACCTCGCTGTTCTGACAGTTTGCACACACAGTATGATCTGACAGTTTGGCGAAATGCACAGACTATGGGTATGCAGAACAACGCCAGGCAAAAGCTGCAGCTTCGGGGCGGAATCGAACCACCGACGTTCTGCTCCGAAATCAGATGCTCAGTAAATGCGCGCAGCACTTACCAACTGAGCCACCCGGGCTAACGGTTCGGTTTGATTAAACATAAACTTTCAGCGTTTGAATCAAACAGTCGTAAAAAAGTACGTAAGAATTTACTAGCAAAAGAAATGCCTCACAATAAGTATAATAATAATTGCTTGACGTTGAAACAATTAAATTATTTTTATATTTTTGAGATAAAAAAATCACATCTAGTACTAATGTCTAACTATTTGTCTTTTGCCGAAGAAGAACTTTCAATAGTCGAAGTTAACATCTTCGCACTAGAGGTCTCATAGTGTATTGGTTAGCACTCTGGATTCTTAGTCCATTGGTCCGAGTTCGAATCTCGGTGAGAACTTGTATTTTTTTACTTCAAAAGGTTTTTGACTTAAAAAATCTAATAACGTCTTTCAATTTATACTTTCAATTTTTGTTGTTTGAAAAGCTTTGGAGGTACTTCAGCAGTGACTGTGTGCAGAAACTAGAATTTAAAATATCATTTTATCCACAAAAAGTGGCCGCGTTTAATATTTCTCTGGAATATTGCCACTCAGACCTCCCAGTGTAACAGCTCCTCACTCAGCAGAAGAGCTTGTTTAATCTAGCTTCAATTTAAATATATTTTAGTAGTTTTACGACGACCAGTGATCGTAGTTCAGAGCTGCACTTCAGAATTCGAATCCAATGTTGAGTTTCAAATCACTCCTGGCGCATTCATTGATGTACTGTCTTTTCTTGTTTTTACAATATTGGAAAGACACATGCAGAACGTTATTTCTGCTGGGTTTCTGTTAAGCAAGGGGCAACCTGTGCTTGTTTTCGTGCTTTTTATTTTTTTTGTTATCAGTTACAGTTTTTTTCTGGTTTATAGGTATTGGTTCGTAACTTTAGGGGGGGGGGACTCCCCCTAATTTATTTTCATCCCCTAAGTTAGTGACCTCTTAACCCCATGAGGTGAAGTGTCACGTGAACCCCCAAATATTGGAGCCCTTGTTTATTATGTTTTTTCACTAAAGTGTGCTCCATTTTTCACAACTGTGGCTTCATGTTCGGTTATTTACATCTTATGTCCTTATTGAGTTTTGGGTTCATTCTTGTATTGGACAAAGCGTGGTTCACTAACCTTAGCCTCCTTTCACTTAAGCCCGGTACATACTTGTCCTTGTCCCTATAATTTAGTCCCTAAGCTATTTCATAAAAACTGCATAGTTAAATATGCCAAACTTTTGCAAAGCGATAGTTGACGTCACTTCTACATCTATGCAAATAATTAGCTCAAACGCTTTTGTCAAGTTTTCACAGCAGCTGACCGAAATATGTCCTTGTCCCTGTCCACAAGTATAAACCGGGCTTTAGGGGCAAACACACATGGTTACAGACAAGTACATATATCCGGACCTAGGTAGCCTAATGAGGCTGGCTAGCAGACCACAGGCCTTGCGTGCAAGAT
Organism: Trissonchulus sp. WLG1_4; assembly: GCA_030248245.1. Classification (NCBI taxonomy): domain Eukaryota; kingdom Metazoa; phylum Nematoda; class Enoplea; order Enoplida; family Ironidae; genus Trissonchulus; species Trissonchulus sp. WLG1_4. Next base: position 20,591 of record JASANF010007283.1, on the reverse strand, counting down.
TTGCCATGATTCTTAGGCGGCTGACGCAAGTGCACAGCTTGATCCCATTGTCAGACTTTCCGGTATCAGCAGTTAGAACTTTCTCAGCAAGACACTCGTACGCACGAACTGGCATAAATTTTTTAAATGCTTGGGTGTCTGGGATGTGAAAAAATTGGTGTGTTGGGTTTAGGGACGGTATAATGACTAAAACTGTCTGTATGCTAGTGTTAATATTGCTAGGCTTAATTTCAAGCTTTGTAGGTTGCAGTAAAGTTCATATTAGCTAATCTAGCTAATCTTGTTAATCTGGTCCTGAAGCGATTAGTAAAATTTATATTGTGTAGGTTAAAAATCCTAGACTGATCAACTGAAACTTATTTTTTGTTTCAGGATATCGATATCGACATTCCGTAAGTTTAATTCTGATTAAATGAAAACTAAATGAAATAGTTAACTTAAATTAAGTTTAGTTAATGTAGTTTGATTGAATTTTAGATGAAGACTTTTTACATATCAAAGGAGTTTTAGTTACTTTCAATATGGTGATAAGGTGGTTTTTTGCAAACATGAAAATGAATTCATTTACATATCGATTGCAAATTTACTGAAAATTTATTTCTGCGAGGTGAGAGTACCGTTATTTTAATAATGGAATTTATTTTTAATATTAATATTAATATGAATACAATTTGTAAAATATTTTTAATTTAATATTAATATAAATAAAGTTTGCAATTTATTTTTAATTTAATATTAATATAAATAAAATTATCAATTTATTTTTAATTTAATATTAATATAAATACAACTCGTGACATATTTTTAATTTAATATTAATATAAATAAAATTCTCAAATTATTTTTAATTTAACACTAATAAAATTATTATTATTAAAAGTATTTTAAATACTGACTTTTAATATTAATATTAATTATTAAAATAACGGTAGGTGAGAGTTTGGTTTTGGTGCACGTTTTCTAAATATTTGGTAAAATGAAACGATGTGCTGATTGAATTGAAAATTGAAATTAAATTTAGATCAACAAAACAACAATGCTGATTTGAAACCAAAAGCAAATCAAATCATTTGCTTCTTTGGGAATTTCATGCATCGAAACTGAAGCCTGACAAAAAATAGCTGGATTTTAATATGCAAAGAAAATTAACTAATTTCAGTTTGAAGAGTATGGCATATTCTTGCAAAAGTCTGACCAAATTTTACGAATAGTTCAGCAATTTTTCGTCAAACTTCAGTTTTGATGTTTTTCTTAACAAGCAAAGCCCAATACGGTCTGTAAAAATGTCAATCCTATGTATATTATCACTTCGTGAAACAAGCCGTTATTTCAGAAGGGTTGGACTGCGATGTACAACGAAGCACACAGAGGGGGTTCGGATGAACGATACGACAGTGCCGGCACCTCCCGCATAGACGAGTCCTATGAAAAGTAGGGTTTAAGGGGATTAAACGGATTATAGATTATGTACATACATATGTATTAGTACTATCAAGAGTACATAATAGCTTCATACTCTATATAGAAGAAGAGTGAGACACTCTCCAGTCTGCCTGTGTTATAGCACAGGCAGATGCGCTGGTCGTTTTCAGGCTACATGTTGACATTTTATGCAACATGTGACTGGCCAATCAGAAGCGAGCTTCTATTCTCTGATTGGCTGGAGCCTGTGCACGTGCTCCAATCATAAAACGGGATAGAGATAAAGGCTAATAACTCATTATTTATTCATAGTTTGCTTGTAAAAACATTAAAAAAGGTTTGCAACTACCTTTGGGGATATTTTGGCAAACTTTCAGCAAAATTGATTGAGAAACTTTGAAGAAATTCAGAAAAGTTTATATCTCAAAAGTTTCTCAATCAATTTCGCTGAAAGTTTGCCAAAATATCCCTAGAGGTAGAGGTATTTGCAAACCTTTTTTAATGTTTTTGCAAGCAGACTATAAATCAATAATGAGTTATTAAGCTTTTAACTCTATCTTAATGCTTATCAACGCATCAGCGATTATATACTAAAGTGTGTTACGCAGGGAATCTACGCGCTGATTGGCCAGTCACATGTTGCATAGAATGTCAACATGTAGCCTGAAAACGACCAGCGCATCTGCCTGTGCTAGAACACAGGCAGGCTGGAGAGTGTCTCACTCTTCTTCTATATAGAGTGAGACGCTATTATGTACTCTTGGTACTATGTATATGTACTCTTGATGTTATGTATTGAAAATAGCAATGGTTTGTGCATTGCATGCCACTGCAATAATGAGTCCGCACAGGAGCGATTTATTTAGCGGAGTGAATTTATTTTTTGTTAATATATACTATTACTTGTGATTACAGTAGCACAGTAAGCCTTGGCGGTTTAGCATGCTGTTATTTTTTTAGTTGTTTTTGAAATGGGTCAACTTTCACTACTTAACTGAATTTGGTTTAAAGTTATTAACGAGATAAATTTAAATTTTGGCCGTTAAGTTGTGGATAGGACCTGCAGCCACAAACGTACATGGGGTATTTTGGCGAACCCCCCCCCCCTAGAACAAACTTGACAGAACTTTCGACACAGTATTTATTAGAAATTATATTCATATTTATATATATTTATACATGATATAATATGTTTTTGCCCTGGCATGTTTTTGCATGATTTGCACACAATTCCACCCGATAATCAATTATCTAATAGATCAAAGTATTTAGTTAGTCTTGTTGTAGTACGGTAGTGTTGTGTTTGTTAGATGGAAAAGACGAATGGAGTTAAAGTCCCCCAATCGAACCTACGAAGACGCAGAAATGCTCAGGTAATTTTAATTCCATACAGTACTTAGTTTTGTAAGGAGATAGGAGGTGGTAGGACTGCCCTACAAAAAAACACGGGGGGTTAGGAACCAGATTAGTTTTGGTTGGTCGCCGAGTTGTGAAAGTTGGCAAAATCGGGTAAAGTCGGTGTATATGGTTGAAAATTCAGGTTCTCAAAGGGGACCGACCCCGAAATTTGGACAGAGAGCCCCAAACTTGAGTCCGTCACTACTCACTTGCATTGCATGATTTAATGCTGTCAGCAAAAATAAGCATTCAACCAAAGTGATTGATTTAGTTGTCGATTATTGATTGGATGCATTAATTATTATATTTTTTGTGTCATACTTTTTTGTGTTCAGCAGTTTTTGTGATGGTAGTTTTGAATTTGCATTTTCGGAACTATTTTCATATTGCCCATTCACCATTGTGTCAAGAGTACTAATACTGCTTTCATATTCATTCTGCTATCAAGAGTACACATTTTTCATATTCATCATGCTATGAGCACACAATTTGTGTATTTTTAGACAGTACGGCTTGGTGAGCCACCCACACACGCCCACACAGCAAGAGGAAGAAGCGTCGGTAGCTTCGCCCTCGGAAAGACATCGTCGCAGATCCCAGCGACCCCCCTCAGCCCCCTCCGAACCCACGGGAGACTTAGCCACCGGCCCCCGATATCGAGAAGAACTTTGGTGGAAGGTGGACGATAAGAAATAGACCCATTGGTCGATATTCACAAACGGTGTCTAACTTTAGACTCGGTCTAAAACGTTCTTTTCGAATCAAACAGATTATTCGACTGAAATGATTTGTGGTTATTTTTGATGGCATCACCTTTTTTGACTCAGTTTGTTTTTAATTGGATTTAGCGGATTAGATTTTTGTTATTTTTGATTTTCGATTAATAAAAATACATTATTTTCGTTAGATCGCTGAACTTCATTACGTACTTCAGTTATCTTGACGTAGACAAAAGTTTGGGTATTTTAAACTGGGGTATCAGAGAAAAAAGCTGTCTAAGCCATAAACCTAAGCCCTATGTCTAAGCCTAAACCTACGCCTAAAGCCTAATCTCAGGGCAAATAAGGCATACCTGAAAATGTGCAAAAGTCACAACTGTCATACAACAAGTACAGAAGATCTTCCGATCACCCACTTTGAGAATTTAGAAAAGTTTTACTCATTATGGTGACTTAGTGCTTTATTAACGCACTAATCGAAGCGTTGAATCCGTTCTCTGGTGAAAACTAGGCTTAAGAGTGTGAGTCCCTGGATAATGTACTCTTGATATTCAGTATGTGTTTGTATTTTTCTACCTGCCTTTCACTGGAATTGCTTGTGAACAAAATGTACTGTTTTTTATTGTTTTATATTTAATTTTATTGAAACTATTCTTTCAGACTGTGTGTCTTTGTGGAAATGCTGAGTATTATAATTGGTATCAATAGTAAATAGGACACGTTAAAATTCCTTATGGCGGATGCTAAGTACTGGTTTAATTATATATTTCTGATTATATACTCTTGATACAATAACATTATCAGAGGAAAGTAGCAAGATAGAGGTTTAACAAACATGAGCTGTGTACTCTTGATACCATACCTTTATCACAGAACAATATGTACCGTAGTGACCTATACAGTATTGCTTGACTGGCTGTGATATCTATGCGCGCCCACTGTTTTCTGTACTCTTGCTATGTATTTTTTCAAGTGTGACTATATGTACTCCTGAGCCTGAAAACCATTGTAAACCTAAGAATGCGCTTTGTTTATTCGAAATCTATTTTAGAGTAGGCTTATAATTTTTTAATTTCGAAATGATATAAAAAAATTGTATTTAAATTTCTGTTCATTATATAGTTAGTTCAACGAAAATTTGTAACGAATTAAAAATAATACTTCAGTTAGAATATTCTCAATTTATTTATTTATTTTCTTTATATAAAAAAAGCAAAAATTTAGTGTAGCTCTTGAAAACTTTTTTACAGAAGAAAGCTTGTCAATATTTTGTCAATGGAACATTTTTGTATATGTTTTTGTTATTTTGTAGTATATATACTAACAAGAGTACAACATGATCATACCGTGTACTCTTGTTATGTAGTAAGATGTCTATAGCATAATCTGTGTTTTCTATACTCTTGACGTATAAGTTTATAAGGCGGATTCATATTTTTCCGTGGAGTTGCTCCTTTTCCCAACCCATATTTTAATATTGACGAGGCATCCTTGTTTGGTGCCGCGCTTTATATTCGAAGAATATCCTCAGCATTGTAACGATTGTCGGAACAAAAACCATCGAAAGTTAGTTTAGCCGTACTCGCAAAACGTGCTTGTTGTTAATGGCTTTGGTATGCTACGTTAAATGCACGGAAAGATATGACCTGAACTCAGAAAGAGTACACAAAACATATCTACGTATGTTTGGACGGAATAAACATAATTACTTTATATAAACTGTGCTACATATCGATTATAAGCATAGATGCACATAGGGGGGGGGTAGGGGGGGTATCCCCCCCCCCTGAGGGGGGTCGGCACTCCCCCCTCAGACATCCGGCACCCCCCCCCCTCAACCCCCCACCCCCCATCTGATGGCCAAGAAAGTGCCCCAAAAATGCGTAAAAAGTTGAAAAATTGCAAAAAAATTTCGCCTGCGGCGAAAAAAGTACCCCAAAATAGTTGAAAATCAAAAAATTCTGAAAATTTTTCGGCTGTCGCCGAAAAATGGCCAGAACTAAGGACCACCCCCCCTTCCGCCAGGGGTCGGGCACCCCCCGCCTCGCCGATTCACCCCGTGCATCTCTGATTATAAGGTTACTTTGTGTCTTAATTTTATCGGCCTTTCAGTTGAATTTAGACCGTTTATTGGTTTTGGCAACCATGGGAAGTTTTTAATGATCAGTTTTATCATACAAGAGTAGCTGTTCTAGATGTAATTCACTCACAGAATATGCTTTACTCTTGGTACATCATGTTTTGCGTACTCTATCCATACTGTATGCTTTGCTCTGTAGGGAGTAATCTTAATAGATTTAGCTAGCAAAATTAAAATTAATCCCATCTTTTGTGACATTTTAATCGGCTAAATCCATTTAAGATTACCATCCCCGTGTCTGTTGTAGCCTCGTGCGTTGAGTTGCGGGTTCAACATGTCTTATTAGCTAACCCAGTGCGCCGCGGGTTATGTTAACGTATCAGGTGTTTGTAAACTAGAGTTTGTTTGCAATTAATTGTCCAATTAAAACTTATGATTGCTTGGCTTGGCTTGGCTTGGCTTTGCTTACGGTCGTCTTGACAAGGACTTACGAACGTCTTGACAAGGACTTGCGTACGTATTGACAAGGACATATGGACGTCTTGACAAGGACTTACGGACGTATTGACAAGCACTTACGGACGTCTTGAGAAGGACTTGCGTACGTATTGACAAAGACATACGGACATCTTGACTAGCACTTACGGACGTCTTGACAGGGACTTGCGAATGTCTGACAAGGACTTATCGTACGGACGTCTTGACAAGCACTTACGGACATCTTGACAAGGAAGGACGTACGGACATATTGACAAGGAGTTACAGACATCTTGACAAGCACTTAACATATATACATATTGACAACGACATACGGACGTCTTGACAAGGAGTTACAGACGTCTTGTTAAGGACCTACGGAGTACGGACTGGACTGATATCCACCATTAGTTTTTTATTCGAACTCGTTGTCGTTACTACCACCTTGACTATCAATACCCGTATACGTATACCACCAGTGTACACAACCTGAAAACATAATCGGTATATAAAATATTTCTTTCTTGGTCATATGTACCGTCACTGAATATTGGCCGGACTTAGTTGAGCTTAGTGCACCCTTAGTCATTTGAACCGGTTCTAAAGTGAGACATGTGTAATCCCTTCAATCTTCGTCAAGGGAATATACGCATCAATTGTTCAGTGCAAAAGAAAATCGTGCACTCTCAGCTAATGACATTTTACGGCAGCTCTCTCACAGCGACTTACAAACTCGGTTATTGATGAAACTAATTTGTAAATAAGTTCTTAATTTTGAACCGGGACAAGTTTTTGGTGTCTTGTTTTTGTTTTTTTTGTTTTTCCGTCTAGACTACGCCAATTAGAGAATTTGAAAAAACAAAAACGTCAACTGAAATCTACAATTTGTCTCGTCTTGTCAAAAAATAATTGCTGTATTGCTTTGATTAAAGTCTAGACTTTAGAGCTGAAGTTAGTGATAGACAGATAAGTTTGTCTATTTGCCTAATTTTGTTTTTTGGACAAATCCTTTACCTATTTTTAAAAATTTCTTTTTCACTTTGACTAGGCACTAGGCAGTCTATTTAAGCTTACCCGGCCGTGTATCCTTTCAGCAGGCGGCTCGTAATTTCATCGTCACTCGTCAGCATCAAGATTTTAGGGTACCCTAGGTATTGAAAATTTTAAGGATTAGTATTACGAGGATTTAAAAATTATAAGAAATAATTTCGACGTTTAAAATTTAAAAGTATTAACTGGGTTACATATTAAGAACTTACATGACATTAGGTGTAACATAACATTGTCTCTTTACTGTAGTATATGTTACTTGCACTGTAAAAGTAGGTATGTAGCTAGGTAGTAAACTAAAACTAGTAAAACTAAAACTAGTAAACTCTAGTAAACTAAAAGCTTAACTCATAACAGAACAGTGTGAAAAATAACTCAGCAACGGTTAACGATAACTTCTTTTATTTCTGCGTACACCATGGACTTGTGCAATGCAGACTCATCATGTATTTAAGTTTTCGAAAGCCTCTAAACTCTAGAACCAAAGAAACAATTGTCTTTTCTGTTGAAAAACAACATAACAAAAATTCCATAGGGCTTTCGCAAGTGAGTTCGAACGTAAACCACAGGACGTTAATCAAGTGAGGGTGTGGGGTATAGTGGCTCTGAAATAATTGCTACAACGTTTCAAATCACCGTTCTGCTTGGCTTGCCTTACGTTCTGAATTCTCACAATAGCGCTGGTTCAAATCCCCAAAGTGTGCAAAAACCGATTTTCCTTGGCTCTGTTAATTTTAGCTCGGAATGTAGAAGCTAATTAGGCAACACACGGGATAGTGTAAAATATAACCTAGCCTAAACCTAAACCTAAACCTAACGTTTGGTTTGCGGTTTAGACTCAATTAAAATTTCGAAGGCCATAACTGTATTTAATACACGATTTCTTACTTTGAATTTTTTGTCTCGGGGTCCAGCCACTAACACAAATTGTTATCGTATTTTGTTTTCGCTAGTTGTCTAATTCAAGGACAGCTAAACTTTATCCAAACGAAGCCAGTTATAAAACATTATATTATCTTAAGGAATATTAATGGTTTTGTTCATGCTTACACCCCCGAAATTACAGAAATGGTTAGCATAAACACTTTTTAATGAATGTTTTTAATGTCTGTGTGGGTATGTTTTTAGGTACCTAACATTGCGATAATGCTGTTTTTATGAGGTCATATAATTTAATATTCTTTTTTTATTATTTCCATTTGTGTGTCTTTCAGATCTGTTTCGCAAATTTTATGCTATATTTAGCAGTTTTTCTGCAAATTCCTTAGAAGCCTAAAATAGTACTACTATGATTGATTGATTTATTAGAAAGAAGGACGACGACAAACAGGTTACCAGCATAAAATCCTAAAAGGACATACTATGCTATAATGATCCAAACAATGACAGTTACGAGCGTGCAATAATCAAATTTGGTAATATATTAGTAGAAACATAAAAAGATCTGCACAGAAAAAAAGATTTTTTACGTGGTCGCAGAAAACGTTGAGTACATGTCTAGTCGTTTTTTGAATGCTAAGTGCACGAATTTCGCCACTTTACTCAGTAAGTCGGTATTGTTGGATTTTAAGAGAAAACAAAACTTGTCTAATGAACTGTGTGACACCATATTATGCAAGTATGGTCTGATTAAATCATTACGCAAATTTTCAAAGAAGTCACATTCGATTAAGAAATGAAGTTCACTTTCCACATCGCCCGAATTGCAAAGTCTGCATGTCCGTTCGTTTCTTGGTAGTCTATGGTTTTCTCTTCTGTCCCACCTGCCCCGTTCTATTTCAAGATCGTGCGAGCGTAGTCGCAGTTTCACAAGGGCGTGTAAGTGTCTTTCGTTCTTAATAATTTTGAGGTAATGTTCGAGGTCAAGGTTTGTTTTAAACTTGACATATAAGTCTAAGCTTGGTAATTTCAGCATTTCAGTCGATATTTCTACATGAAACAGATTAATTAGTCTAGTACGTGCAAGTCGTAAAAAGGAATTAGTGTCTTCTACATACTGCTTAGTCCAGAACTCCAGCAAACCCAGTTTTGTAAGTACAAACATTATACAAGAAACCCATGTACAGGCATTATTTTTACAAAACGTAATATAACATAAGGCATAGTACGCTTGCTTACGAGGACAACAATCTGGAGTTAAGAGGATTTTGCACCAAAATTTAAGCATTAAGTGTATTCTATTAACAAGCAAAGAAAAGCGTCCTGTTTCTGCATATACAGCTGACGAAGGAGTCGTATTTTTAATTTTTAAAATTCGTTTGAGAAAATTTAGTTGTACTTTTTCCAGAGAATCAGTAGAGTTTTTCAGCAGTCGAAAGTTATCACTATTGCCAACAGCGAAAGACGAATCACCCCAGACCTCGCAACCGTAGTTTAAGACTGTTGCGACCAAAGTATCAAACAATAGAAGTTTTGTGCCAATTTTAAGTTCAAAATAATTAGATAGTGTATTTAATAAATAAACATTTGCACGGTTTTGCCAGATCGCTTCTGTTTTGTAAAGTTATTTTCCCAGTACCACGCTGATCAAGAAGAAAACCCAGATATTTCAATGTAGTTGCAATTTTAAGTTGTTGGTTTTTGTAAGTGCATGCGAAAGTTTCCTGTGTGGCATACCGAGCATTGAAACATATAGCGACAGATTTATCTAAGTTAACAGTGATACACCACATGCTGCAATATAATTCAAGTAACAACGACAAAGTCTGCAAATTTTCAGCACTATCAGCAAATAATAGCAGGTCATCTGCGTATAAGAGAATGCACAAGTTGAGATTGTGTAGCTTCACATTTGGAGCATTATTACTAATCAAAAAGTTTTCAAGATCGGATAAATAAACATTGAAGAGAAGAGGCGACAGAACTCCACCCTGCTGTACGCCCATAGCAGTAGCAAAAAATCTTGTGTCATCCCCAGATACCCAAGATTTTGTTCTGAGAAACATTGATCGGAATAAGCGCAAAACTTTACTGGAAACACCGATTTTGCATAATTTAAATAATAAGGCGGTCCTATTTACCCTATCAAAGGCTTTGGTAAAGTCTATAGCAGCAACATAAAGGGCTTTGTGATGACTGTTAAAGGTTTGAATTAAACTTCTCAATATGTACAGATTGTCAGTTGTGCAATACCCTTTTCTAAAAGCAAATTGAATAGAACTAAAGGAAGAGCGAAGATTTAACCAGTAGTCAAGTCTTCGATGTATAACTGAATCAAAAACCTTACCTAAGTTACTTAATAAAGAAACGCCACGGTAGTTTTTTACATCCGCTGTATCACCGCTTTTAAAAATGGAGACAATTTTGGCGGTTGACCAACTAGCTGGGTAGATACCTAGTCTAAAACAAGCGTTAAAAAGGGCAACCCAGACATTGAGAAAAGTGTTGCAACTCAATTTAAGCTGCTCGTTAAAAATATTATCCAAACCGACACTTTTAGCAGTTTGAAGAGATTCTATTATGTTGCTAATTTCGTTCATAGTTATGTCAGTATCGAGGAGCACATTTTGTGCAGACTCGGCTAAATAGTTTACGAGAAAGAGGTCATATAAATTCTGATGAGGAACATTTACTATATCACTACACAAAGCTTTATAATAATCATGAAACAACTTAGGACTAGGCAAGTTTACAGCGGGTGAACGACGCAAGGCCCTCCAGAATTTTGACGGGTCTTTAGTTTTTAATTCTTCGATTTTTGTTGATTGATTAATTTGATATTGTTGATACTATGTAATGTAATGTTCTATGTTTCTTAAACTTCCATCTTTTGGGTAGATACTGCATGTTAATTAAATTAAAATTGAATTAAATTTCAGGATTGATTCATACTCACAGCCGTAAGTACGTTTAGCCGGAAAAATTACAAAATAATCACTCCACGAGTGGTGTATAAAATCAAGTTAGGAAATTATTTTAATCAACTTAAGGAATTATTTTTGTAGCTCTGTCCGGCTGAACCTACATACGGCTGGCTGTATGAATCCATCTAGAACCCTTTCCGCATACTGTTACATGAGAATCATTTTACACTAGTGAAACCTGTCGGCTTTATGTTTCACAGAATCTGTTACTTCGCAAGGATGCCTTAGGTATCCGAGTAAAGCGAACCGGTGGCCAAGTGGCTAGGCCTGCCAGTCCTGCCACAAAGCTGCCCCTGTGACGCAGGCTCCGTCTGTGGTGACGGATCAAAACCCAGCCAATGACTGGACTTAGTGCATTATTTTTCATGCAGCAAAGGGTTAAAGAGTAAGTAGAAGATCTCAAAAGACTGTAAATACCAGATTACAAATGCAAAAATCTCAGCTTTCAGTACATCTATGTACATACTTGCCTATGATTTGAGTTTCAATTTATGTCTTTTGATTAAATGGCATTTCAAAAACGTCTAAAACACGGCAACAAGCAAAAATTCCCGAATATGCTAATGAGTGGAGCAGCAAATCAAGCAGAACTCTAAACAAAATCGATGATAAATGATTAGAAATCAATAAAAAGTTTATAACTCCGCAATAAAATACATATATCTAGCTTTAAAAAATATAAATAATTCATGTTCTTTCTACATTAATTTTAAGTTTTAAGTAATTAGATTGAAGTTTAAAAGCTTTACAGAGTCTGTATTTGTCATAACTTTACGACAATATGGCTGATGCAGCGAAAAATAAAAAATTACGTGGGTCAAACTAAATTAATTATGTCTTTTTGTAATTATGAATAATACTTTAAAATATATTCTAATAAAAGGCAACAGTTTTTAATAAAACATCTTTTTTCTTTCATTTAGGGAATTACTACTTGAAGTGTAAATATTTTTTAAGGCTCACTGATTACGGGGATGAGTGATGCTATTGGAACCTGCAGATCAAAAATCCACATTTTTTCTGACGTGCCACAGAACACAGGCTTTTGTTTTTAAACATGCGTATATACTATATTCAGAATCTCCTTCTCCTATGTAATTTTGGGATGATAAAAACACGAGGTTTTATTGCGAAAGGAACGAATTGTGAGCATCAAGAGTACAGCGAGAGTGACAATTAATATCACGCCACCTGTTTTGTCTCAGGGTTCAGCAATTTCGGGTCAGAGTGACTTTTTTAGCAAAACCCAACAGTTCTCGTTTAAATTCTACTAAGTTAGGTATTTTTCAATAATTTCACCTGAAATTCAATCAGTGTTCAAACATTGACGCACCTTAATTCTTTTTTCTCGTTCAGTCAAAACTATTCATGGTATTGTTCACTTCAGCAAATGAGAACAAAACACACAAGAACGAAATACTATAATAAAATTACATACATTGTGAAGTAACATACAAATAGGAATCGAACATGCACATGCATATGCTAAATTTCAAGTCAGGTTAAGTCAAGTCAAGACATTGTGAAAGACCTGCGTCTACATATGTATGTGAATGAGCCAGTACACATCTCGTTATAGAGGAAAGAAATCTCAGTGGTTTTGTGTTTATTTTGTTCGTCTAAGCCTGCACTATGCCTAAAACTTAACCTGAGCCTAAGCCTAGGCCTAAACCAAACCTAAACTAAGTCTGAAACTAAGCCTGAGCCTATAAAACAAAGCCTGAGCCCAAAACAAAGTTTTGGTCCTCACAGCTTGGCCTATCTTTAGTACATGCTCGTTCACAGAAGATAGACATTACACTGTAAAAAGACGTAATAAGGTGATGCTTTTTGATGTTTATGAATTCGATATATGAAATTTGTGATCTCATAAATTTGTTTACGTAACTTGCTTTGACCTGTGGGTTGAGACAAAAGCTGTCTCACTATTAATCTCAAAATTTCGCAGCTTGTAGGTATTGTATTGGTGGGTGGCTATAATTTTTTCTTTATTTTTTTTTGTTATTTTGGCTACAATTTATCAAAAACTTCCTTATTTTGCGGTCAGACTTCAGTGAAAAACAGTTTTTTAATCTAAGATACATCAGGATAGATGTCCTACAGTACTGTGCAAAAAAAGTTCCCTGTTCGTTGGCGTACGACGAGCTTCGTCGTTTGCGAAATGGGACGAACGGTGGCCGGAAAGTGACGAACGGTGGCCGGAGTGACGAAAAAAAATTTTTCCAAAAGTGCTCCGAAACACATTTTCAATGTAAAAAAGTGAAAATTTGAAAATTTTTTGTTCGTCACTTTCCGGCCACCGTTCGTCACTTTTCGCAAACGACGAAGCTCGTCGTACGCCGACGAACAGGGAACTTTTTTTTTGCACAAAACTGTAGGTATTTTCCTCCCGCTAAGAAGCCATAAAAATAACGTCCTTTACCTTAAGATCAAAAGTGTCTGACATTAATTATACTAGAAACACCACCTACAACAATTTACTCACAACCTACATAGTTCCTGAAATGATAAAGCTATATTTTTTCCATGTCTTACAGTCTTGTAGCATTTTTCACCCCTGATATAATCCTTTTACGTCCCCTAGGCTTGTTGTGCTCTAACAACCGACATAACCAAAAAATGATGAATTATTATTAATTAGTTGGTAATAAATCAATAGTATTCTGTCATTCCATCATTTATACGCCTTCAGTAAGTCTGGAAATGAATTATATTCATATTTCATGAAAACCTATTAATGTATGAAATGTAATAGTAAATTAATGAGCGTAACCGTAGACAGTGCCGGGAAAAGTGTCATACTCTTGTTGATAGTTTATTATTGATGCTACGCATAGTTCGCTTTAATTTTCCTTAGAAAGCACAGTTGGTGGCTATTTGTACTCCATTTTTACCATAGTACATTTTTCACACCGGTATAAACAAGTTTAATTTAGTCCCCTTAAACGGTTTAAAAATCATGCTAGCATTAGTATCATGTTTTCAATTGATTTGGCTTGAATTGATGTGATGTGGGTCAAAAGGCATGGATTTGATTAGATCGGAATCGAAAATCAAATCAGCATTAAAATTTAAGTTGCATAAATAATCATAACAAATCTACTCCAGACTAAACTGACTTAACCAGAGGTGCAGGGGAGCAATCTGCGAGGGGGTGCTTGACCCCTATCGATGGGGGGGGGGGTGATGCTTGGTATTGTATTTTACCAGCAACAGGGGGAAACTCTGCTATGTATCTGATTAGCTACATAAGTATATGGACTTTACATCGCACACACTTGTCAAGCGTATCAAATATCAATGTGTATCTTAAATCCTTTTAAGCCGGCGATATTTGTTTAGAAATGCGTTTAGACTAAAACTAAATCAATTGGCTTATTTAACTAAAGTCTGACCAAAAATTGCTGGAACCTGAGACAAAATGGAACACGCGCTTTAGTTATGAAAAGAACAAATGTAGGCATCAAGAGTACAACGAGTAGTCACAAAAATCAAGCCACCTGTTTTGCCTCAGGGTTCAGCACTTTATGGTCATTGGTCAGACTTTTTATTTTCTATATCCCTTGCTATTCGGACTAAAATTAGTCGAATCTGTTAAATCCGGTGACGAATTTGAAACTTCTATCAGTGGAGGCGGTGTGTATGTTGTTTTCGCCAACGCAAAAGTTTATGCGGTTGCATTTGAATGTGAGACAGGAAAGTAAGAATTTATGATTTGTTGTTTTGCCCAAACGTCTTCGAAGCAAATCCATCATTTGAAGTTGGCCAGAAGCTCTTTTGACAAAACTCAGCAAAATACTGTTTCATTCCAGATTTTAGCCACGCTAATGAAAGAAATTATAAGCATTGAAAACATATTTTTCTGATTTTCGAAATGGATTATTAAAAAACAATTTGCCCAAAAACATATCTGGCCGCCTCATTTTATTTAATTAAGTCTTTCGTAGGTTGGCAAAAGTTTTCGGTAAACAGCAAAGCTATGTAGTGACTAGGATAGGCTTGAATATTGCGTCTTACATAGCAAGAGGATATAATAGAATGTTATCTAAGTATTATTTACTCTTGATTTTAGGACAAATTCATAAAACGGATTAAACGGATTGGATTAAAATTTTGTTTTGCCAATAACTCATCATATCGTTAATCAATTCATACAA
Source organism: Trissonchulus sp. WLG1_4 (assembly GCA_030248245.1). Classification (NCBI taxonomy): domain Eukaryota; kingdom Metazoa; phylum Nematoda; class Enoplea; order Enoplida; family Ironidae; genus Trissonchulus; species Trissonchulus sp. WLG1_4. The sequence goes on along the minus strand of JASANF010007283.1, from coordinate 5,425 downwards.
AATTTGCGATAGCAACTATTTGTTGCACCTCCCGCTTGTGCACAAAATTTTTTAAGTCTACCTCAACATTGAGATAAGCTATTAGGCAAATAAATTTTAATCTAATCCGTTTAATCCATTTTAGGAACTGGCCCTAAGTTTAATTCATGCTTGTCAGTAAGAGTAACCGTTTGGCCGTAACCGAAAAGTTGAACTTGACTTTGACTGCCTTTAAAGTCACGATGTTTGAATGAAATAATTTTATAGATTAGGTTTACATTAAGCTTGAGCGTAAACTGAACTCCAGTTAAATTGATTTAGCTAACTTGCAGTTGAATCCAAGCTGTAATATCGGTTCTTGCCTTCATAGAAGTGGCACACTTTAAGCTTTAAATTTAAGTTTTAGGAGTTAAAATCTGAGCAATTCGTTTTTTGTTATTCCTTTTGATATCGGGATCAATATTGAAATTTGAACGAAAAAATTATTATTATAAAATTTTTATTAAATGATAAATGGTAGAACGGCAAATGGTAAAATAATAATGTTACCATATTTAAATAAATTTTTGTTATCATATTTATTCTTATAGCATAATTTATATTTTTTCCAATTGTCTAACTACCTATCTAATATATCATGTTTTATTTCAAAGTATATCTTATTTATAGCATGTTGAGAGTTTTTTTGCGGTATCGAAACAACAGTAGACACTTCTCAGTAATAATTTATATCAAGAGCAAGGAAGAATGGGCCCTAAAGAGTTATCATTAATTGTAAACCCTTAATCCCATAATGGGTTTGTCATTTTTCAAGTTATTCTATTACATGATTTAGTACCAAGAGTAATAGTGCTTTTAGTACTGCGTTGTGCTCTAGTGAATACTTATGGTTCCATCAGGAGTACATTTCATGCTCTAACTGATGCTGTTAATACTTGATAGCCCAAAAACACAAGTATGTAAATATAATACATACTACAATACTATTATACCATGAGTACATATTATACTGTAGCACTTTACAGTAATATCGGCACATTTCGATTATTAACGTTCATACATAACTATTGCTCTTGATAGAGCATATACTGAATGTCGCACTCTTCCCTATTATGTACTCTTAATCTACACTTCACTTTATTCAAAAGTCAACATTGCGCATTGTCATATTTCAAATACCACTAGCTGGCCTCCATAATTATGCTTTTAGCTCATGGTTTGTGGGAGGGCGTGCTTTCAAAACATTATAAATAGTCTGTTAATGCCTCAACAGATTTTCATGCACTGACGTTTGACCAAGAATTGCTGAACCCTGAGACAAAACAGGTGGCGTGATTTTGCCAATACTTCCTTTTAATCCGGACCCAATGTGTATCGCAGTGTTTCATAAATCCGGTTAACAACTTATATACTGTCGGTGAATAATCCAAAAAATTGTGATTTTGAAAACTATTTAAATCCGTTATTTATTATGATTTCATGTTTAATTGAATGGTTTGTTGTTCCTTCTAGAGATGGAACTATTGTTTTGAAACCAACTCTGCGCAGTGTAAAAGTAGCAGCTGCACGCTGTTGTGCGCATGTGATTAACACGTAAAGTCAGTACTGCTCTTTTTCCTGTTGCGCCACAGCGCAACAGGTACTTTATACTTGGTTTGTATAGGATTTGCAGAATCTGTAAATTACACACACTCACCTGACAGCATGCCTACCTTTTGTGTTGTGTGCGTGTGTTTGCTCTTACCTTTGCTGTAGTAATGTGTCGGTCATCAGACTGCTGATAACGCCATGTATATGCATTACCTATATAAGCTGTTATATACATATAATAACAGTGCATTAAATCCATCTCAAACTGATGAAATTGAAGCTTCAAAAAAAACGAGCAGGAATTGAACCGTCAGTTATCAGATTAATGATCAGAAACTCTACTATCTGAGCCACCGATTCGTGACTGTCACTGTCAATAAATGGTATATTGAATTTATTGGCACCGTGCAGGGGAATCGTGCTTTTAGCAATCATCACTTTAGCACACATTGTGACACGAGACTTCCTTTTCACAAAAATTTTATACGTTTTAAAAAAATAATGGTTTACCAATGATTATCTCTGCAAATCAGGTTAACACATCAAACTAAATGTTATCTCACGCTACATACTATTTATCAGTTATCAATAGTTACAGACTCTAAGTAAAGAAAGTACAAGCCGGAATAGCTTAGTTGATAGAGCGTTAGACTACAGATCTACAGGTACCTGGTTCGATCCCAAGTTTCGGCTCTTTTTTTACAATTCAGGCTTTATTTTTTAACTTTTAATTGGCAGTTTTTTTGCACATTTTTTTGCCCAATAGTTGCTTTTTTAACTAGTACTAAAATAAAAATTTTATGAGTTTTACTTTTTGTCATCTATGTAACGCTAATCAGTACTCATGTAGCTTATGAACGCAGTGTTTTTTCGCGTTTTATTTCCTTTGGAACATAGATACAGCAACTGAGTTACGAAACTCTTTAATCAACAGACGCGGTTCTCTACTTTTAAATTAGAGCGTGTTTATCAATTTTTGTATGAGAGAATTTGGAACGGCTAAGCAGTAAATCTGTGCAAATGAATAACAGGATTTCATATAGGTTTGTCCACATAAAATGGCCGCGTTTGATATTTCCTCTGGAACTGTGACACTCAGACCTCACCATGGACGACTGTCCCAAGGCATAATATGAAGAGTGTCAAGCTCTTCTCATTAATACGTACTTTTTGTTTGCGATTAGTTTTTAATGCGCAACAGGCCTAATGTTGTCAAACGTTAACCCTTCTAACTTCTCACTCACTGAACTACTTTTGCAGTAAACTTTTACTTGTTCCTGTTGTGCCACAGCACAACAGGTCTTTAATTTTGATTTTGGCGTTATAACACTAAACTGTGCGAGAATTGCTTCTGTCTGTGTGTTTATCATCAGCTCATGTGAGTATGTGCGTGTGTCACCTAGATTTACAGTGTATTTGTCGCTTTATTCTGTGCAGCTTCCCTTAAGTTAATCGACTGTATTCTTCCAAAAGACCAAAATGTCAGCTCGAAAATTCAAAAAGAAACTGCTGGAGTGGACTTGAACCACCAACCTTCCGTTTACGGATCGGACGCTCTACCAACTGAGCTAACCGGCCACATACTAATAGTCGATGCCAAGCGCACTCAACTAAAATGTAAAACGGAGCTAGTCGGTCTGAACATAAAAAGCGAAAATATGAGCTTCTATTTATTTGCAATAAAATTAAATCAAATCAAGAATCTCATACGTTTAAGCACCGTGGGTGCTTACCATTTATCAACAAAGTCCATGTTGTTACATAAAGGTGTGTCTCTTGAAACAGAAACTTAAATAGCTAGCGTGACCAGTCATTAACGGTTTACCTTATCTCGGTAACGTCGTACATGAAACTTATATTTAAGTAAGATTTTCGATTTTGGTATTTTTATTTGCGGGTTCATGTACATTTCGAACAGATAATTTTGTTGGAAGCATCTTATATATACTTCCTGCCAAATGTAGCCATTTGATGGTCACAAAAGAATGAATACACTTCTCACTCATCAAAACAACCCATTCCTCTTACATAATTTGTTGTAAGATAATAAAATAACAAGCACTTTTGTTGACGAGCGTATATTTTTTCACATGATGACAGTGAGTATTATTTCACCGTATCGGTAAAATTAAGCGCGGCATGCACGTAGTTAAATTTTTTCAGTTGTAGTCTAATTCTAATTTCGGATACAGATGTGAATGTGAAGGAGAGTTTCACCTTTATTCCAATCTGTATCATATCTGTTGATTGTGATCATATCATGATCGAAGATCAAGAATCATCGAGAATTCAGGAGCACTAACTAGCATTATGTTGAGTGAAACGCTCCACAAGGTCACAGTTAAGCACGAGGTAAATTTTTGATGCCCCGCCCCATGGCCGCAGGAATCTAGGCCAGCGCGGATGATTGTCATCCATCTACTGGGACACTCGTTTCATAACAGTCATTTTTTGTTTAGTCTTTCAGTCAATCAATCAATTTATCTGATTATCTCAAACACCAATCTGGTGGGTAGAAAAGTGAACAAAAGCGGCTTATTTTTATTTCAGATTTTAGTTCAAACCCAGTTATTTTCTTATCGGATTTTCTTTGTAGAGTAATGTAAAGAAACAAATTGTAAATCCCCATAGAATAAAACCTTTGACCAACATTCGACATTGGCGTGGGTGTATTTATATATCTTCGATTTGAGAATGTGTGTGACACTGTGGTACTGTGGTTGAGATTAGGGATGGGACCCTTTAGAAAATTTCACCGAATAACGTAATATTCGGTTTTTTGGTTTCGGCCGAAAAATGCAATACCGAATAGTTGTTAAGCATAAGCTAGCGAATGTTTTCTCAGGTTTTAAAGATGCTGAAGTAAATATATGCTATATAAACATCTTGCAAACGTTTGATTTTTTTCATGCAAAAGGTACTGAGAAAATAAGTCAACTATAACATAAACATGCACAATAAGCACCAGCAAAAAATTACACAACTTTCAGCGACCTTTGAACGCAGTTGCGTGAGCTAATGGTACAGTGGAGCACACACATGTACACGGGGTCTCGATATGGGGTGGGCTTGTCTTTCGACATTTCGGGAGCTTGAACTGACAAGAACGCAAAAATTTCCAATTTTTGCCTGACTAAGGTAAATTTTTGCAAAATTCTGATATTTAAAGCAATTGTTTCGCTTTCTGCTCATTTTTGAGCATCTCACAGCAATCTAGGGCAATTTTTTAAAGTTTTGCTTTAAATTTTGTTCGGTAGTCGGCCGAAAATTGACTTTTCGGTAACGAAAACCGAATACCAAATTTTCGGTACATCCCGAGTGGTGTGTATCACACTTTTTGAATGTGATTTTTTGGCATCACAAATAAACGCAATTACTATTATTGTAGCAGTTTGTCTAATAGTCCAATGTAAGCGTCAATTTGCAGGTTAAAAAACACTAGATTATTTTTGTGCTTGGTGAGGTAACTATGACTTCCACTTGACTTAGTGATGCAGTGAATATTCGGTATCGAATACTCGATACTTGTCGGAATAAAGGTGTAATGGATATTCGGCTGAGTATATAGTGTATTTGGTGTAAACATTTAAAACATTTTTGGTGTAAACATTTAAAACACCCAATTTATGTGGTGTAAACAAATAAAAAAAATTAAGTAAAATAATAATTAGTGAGTGTCCTGCAGATGCATGATCATCAGTTGTTAGTTCATATTAAGTGAACTTACCGAATTTCCACATAAACCTTGCCAAAAAACTGAATAGTGACGATTCATAGAAAACTTGCCAAAAAACTGCAAGTTCACAAAAACTTGCGCTTTTGCCACATTATTCACTTTACCTGGCCCAATCACTGT